>OZ021719.1:14856981-15100197 GCA_963978555.1 Galerucella nymphaeae
TATCATATTAGTCGAGTTATGAGCACATTTAGTTTTGAAAACGGGATTTTCGAAAATTTCATGACTTCATTTGAAGGAGAAAAAATGACTTTAGACAAAAACAGACTGTGGCAGTCGATTTTTCGCATCAAAAAACCCCTCCAGACGAATTTTGAGCAATTTTTATTCCAAAAACGTATTTTTTGTCGAAAATTTTGAAGCAAGGGTAGGTATGGAAATATTTAATGTAAACTGCATTGTGCTAACTTCTTTCCTGGTCGGAATTATGGACTCAAAATACACTGGAATACGTAAAATTTTCCGCTGAATCGATTGCCGAAGACTAGAACGTTCTATCTATCGTATTAGTCGAGTTATGAGCACATTTAGTTTTGAAAACGGGATTTTCGAAAATTTCATGACTTCATTTGAAGGAGAAAAAATGACTTTAGACAAAAACAGACTGTGGCAGTCGATTTTTCGCATCAAAAAACCCCTCCAGACTAATTTTGAGCAATTTTTATTCCAAAAACGTATTTTTTGTCGAAAATTTTGAAGCAAGGGGTAGGTATGGAAATATTTAATGTAAACTGCATTGTGCTAACTTCTTTCCTGGTCGGAATTATGGACTCAAAATACACAGGAATACGTAAAATTTTGCGCTGAATCGATTGCCGAAGACTAGAACGTTCTATCTATCATATTAGTCGAGTTATGAGCACATTTAGTTTTGAAAACGGGATTTTCGAAAATTTCATGACTTCATTTGAAGGAGAAAAAATGACTTTAGACAAAAACAGACTGTGGCAGTCGATTTTTCGCATCAAAAAACCCTCCAGACTAATTTTGAGCAATTTTTATTCCAAAAACGTATTTTTTGTCGAAAATTTTGAAGCAAGGGGTAGGTATGGAAATATTTAATGTAAACTGCATTGTGCTAACTTCTTTCCTGGTCGGAATTATGGACTCAAAATACACTGGAATACGTAAAATTTTGCGCAGAATCGATTGCCGAAGACTAGAACGTTCTATCTATCGTATTAGTCGAGTTATGAGCACATTTAGTTTTAAAACGGGATTTTCGAAAATTTCATGACTTCATTTGAAGGAGAAAAAATGACTTTAGACAAAAACAGACTGTGGCAGTCGATTTTTCGCATCAAAAAACCTCTCCAGACTAATTTTGAGCAATTTTTATTCCAAAAACGTATTTTTTGTCGAAAATTTTGAAGCAAGGGGTAGGTATGGAAATATTTAATGTAAACTGCATTGTGCTAACTTCTTTCCTGGTCGGAATTATGGACTCAAAATACACTGGAATACGTAAAATTTTCCGCTGAATCGATTGCCGAAGACTAGAACGTTCTATCTATCATATTAGTCGAGTTATGAGCACATTTAGTTTTGAAAACGGGATTTTCGAAAATTTCATGACTTCATTTGAAGGAGAAAAAATGACTTCAGACAAAAACAGACTGTGGCAGTCGATTTTTCGCATCAAAAAACCTCTCCAGACTAATTTTGAGCAATTTTTATTCCAAAAACGTATTTTTTGTCGAAAATTTTGAAGCAAGGGGTAGGTATGGAAATATTTAATGTAAACTGCATTGAGCTAACTTCTTTCCTGGTCGGAATTATGGACTCAAAATACACTGGAATACGTAAAATTTTCCGCTGAATCGATTGCCGAAGACTAGAACGTTCTATCTATCATATTAGTCGAGTTATGAGCACATTTAGTTTTGAAAACGGGATTTTCGAAAATTTCATGACTTCATTTGAAGGAGAAAAAATGACTTTAGACAAAAACAGACTGTGGCAGTCGATTTTTCGCATCAAAAAACCCCTCCAGACGAATTTTGAGCAATTTTTATTCCAAAAACGTATTTTTTGTCGAAAATTTTGAAGCAAGGGGTAGGTATGGAAATATTTAATGTAAACTGCATTGTGCTAACTTCTTTCCTGGTCGGAATTATGGACTCAAAATACACTGGAATACGTAAAATTTTGCGCTGAATCGATTGCCGAAGACTAGAACGTTCTATCTATCGTATTAGTCGAGTTATGAGCACATTTAGTTTTAAAAACGGGATTTTCGAAAATTTCATGACTTCATTTGAAGGAGAAAAAATGACTTTAGACAAAAACAGACTGTGGCAGTCGATTTTTCGCATCAAAAAACCCCTCCAGACTAATTTTGAGCAATTTTTATTCCAAAAACGTATTTTTTGTCGAAAATTTTGAAGCAAGGGGTAGGTATGGAAATATTTAATGTAAACTGCATTGTGCTAACTTCTTTCCTGGTCGGAATTATGGACTCAAAATACACTGGAATACGTAAAATTTTCCGCTGAATCGATTGCCGAAGACTAGAACGTTCTATCTATCATATTAGTCGAGTTATGAGCACATTTAGTTTTGAAAACGGGATTTTCGAAAATTTCATGACTTCATTTGAAGGAGAAAAAATGACTTTAGACAAAAACAGACTGTGGCAGTCGATTTTTCGCATCAAAAAACCCCTCCAGACGAATTTTGAGCAATTTTTATTCCAAAAACGTATTTTTTGTCGAAAATTTTGAAGCAAGGGGTAGGTATGGAAATATTTAATGTAAACTGCATTGTGCTAACTTCTTTCCTGGTCGGAATTATGGACTCAAAATACACTGGAATACGTAAAATTTTCCGCTGAATCGATTGCCGAAGACTAGAACGTTCTATCTATCGTATTAGTCGAGTTATGAGCACATTTAGTTTTGAAAACGGGATTTTCGAAAATTTCATGACTTCATTTGAAGGAGAAAAAATGACTTTAAACAAAAACAGACTGTGGCAGTCGATTTTTCGCATCAAAAAACCCCTCCAGACTAATTTTGAGCAATTTTTATTCCAAAAACGTATTTTTTGTCGAAAATTTTGAAGCAAGGGGTAGGTATGGAAATATTTAATGTAAACTGCATTGTGCTAACTTCTTTCCTGGTCGGAATTATGGACTCAAAATACACAGGAATACGTAAAATTTTGCGCTGAATCGATTGCCGAAGACTAGAACGTTCTATCTATCATATTAGTCGAGTTATGAGCACATTTAGTTTTGAAAACGGGATTTTCGAAAATTTCATGACTTCATTTGAAGGAGAAAAAATGACTTTAGACAAAAACAGACTGTGGCAGTCGATTTTTCGCATCAAAAAACCCCTCCAGACTAATTTTGAGCAATTTTTATTCCAAAAACGTATTTTTTGTCGAAAATTTTGAAGCAAGGGGTAGGTATGGAAATATTTAATGTAAACTGCATTGTGCTAACTTCTTTCCTGGTCGGAATTATGGACTCAAAATACACTGGAATACGTAAAATTTTGCGCTGAATCGATTGCCGAAGACTAGAACGTTCTATCTATCGTATTAGTCGAGTTATGAGCACATTTAGTTTTAAAAACGGGATTTTCGAAAATTTCATGACTTCATTTGAAGGAGAAAAAATGACTTTAGACAAAAACAGACTGTGGCAGTCGATTTTTCGCATCAAAAAACCTCTCCAGACTAATTTTGAGCAATTTTTATTCCAAAAACGTATTTTTTGTCGAAAATTTTGAAGCAAGGGGTAGGTATGGAAATATTTAATGTAAACTGCATTGTGCTAACTTCTTTCCTGGTCGGAATTATGGACTCAAAATACACTGGAATACGTAAAATTTTCCGCTGAATCGATTGCCGAAGACTAGAACGTTCTATCTATCATATTAGTCGAGTTATGAGCACATTTAGTTTTGAAAACGGGATTTTCGAAAATTTCATGACTTCATTTGAAGGAGAAAAAATGACTTTAGACAAAAACAGACTGTGGCAGTCGATTTTTCGCATCAAAAAACCTCTCCAGACTAATTTTGAGCAATTTTTATTCCAAAAACGTATTTTTTGTCGAAAATTTTGAAGCAAGGGGTAGGTATGGAAATATTTAATGTAAACTGCATTGTGCTAACTTCTTTCCTGGTCGGAATTATGGACTCAAAATACACAGGAATACGTAAAATTTTGCGCTGAATCGATTGCCGAAGACTAGAACGTTCTATCTATCATATTAGTCGAGTTATGAGCACATTTAGTTTTGAAAACGGGATTTTCGAAAATTTCATGACTTCATTTGAAGGAGAAAAAATGACTTTAGACAAAAACAGACTGTGGCAGTCGATTTTTCGCATCAAAAAACACCTCCAGACTAATTTTGAGCAATTTTTATTCCAAAAACGTATTTTTTGTCGAAAATTTTGAAGCAAGGGGTAGGTATGGAAATATTTAATGTAAACTGCATTGTGCTAACTTCTTTCCTGGTCGGAATTATGGACTCAAAATACACTGGAATACGTAAAATTTTGCGCTGAATCGATTGCCGAAGACTAGAACGTTCTATCTATCGTATTAGTCGAGTTATGAGCACATTTAGTTTTAAAAACGGGATTTTCGAAAATTTCATGACTTCATTTGAAGGAGAAAAAATGACTTTAGACAAAAACAGACTGTGGCAGTCGATTTTTCGCATCAAAAAACCCCTCCAGACTAATTTTGAGCAATTTTTATTCCAAAAACGTATTTTTTGTCGAAAATTTTGAAGCAAGGGGTAGGTATGGAAATATTTAATGTAAACTGCATTGTGCTAACTTCTTTCCTGGTCGGAATTATGGACTCAAAATACACTGGAATACGTAAAATTTTCCGCTGAATCGATTGCCGAAGACTAGAACGTTCTATCTATCATATTAGTCGAGTTATGAGCACATTTAGTTTTGAAAACGGGATTTTCGAAAATTTCATGACTTCATTTGAAGGAGAAAAAATGACTTTAGACAAAAACAGACTGTGGCAGTCGATTTTTCGCATCAAAAAACCCCTCCAGACGAATTTTGAGCAATTTTTATTCCAAAAACGTATTTTTTGTCGAAAATTTTGAAGCAAGGGGTAGGTATGGAAATATTTAATGTAAACTGCATTGTGCTAACTTCTTTCCTGGTCGGAATTATGGACTCAAAATACACTGGAATACGTAAAATTTTCCGCTGAATCGATTGCCGAAGACTAGAACGTTCTATCTATCGTATTAGTCGAGTTATGAGCACATTTAGTTTTGAAAACGGGATTTTCGAAAATTTCATGACTTCATTTGAAGGAGAAAAAATGACTTTAGACAAAAACAGACTGTGGCAGTCGATTTTTCGCATCAAAAAACCCCTCCAGACTAATTTTGAGCAATTTTTATTCCAAAAACGTATTTTTTGTCGAAAATTTTGAAGCAAGGGGTAGGTATGGAAATATTTAATGTAAACTGCATTGTGCTAACTTCTTTCCTGGTCGGAATTATGGACTCAAAATACACAGGAATACGTAAAATTTTGCGCTGAATCGATTGCCGAAGACTAGAACGTTCTATCTATCATATTAGTCGAGTTATGAGCACATTTAGTTTTGAAAACGGGATTTTCGAAAATTTCATGACTTCATTTGAAGGAGAAAAAATGACTTTAGACAAAAACAGACTGTGGCAGTCGATTTTTCGCATCAAAAAACCCCTCCAGACTAATTTTGAGCAATTTTTATTCCAAAAACGTATTTTTTGTCGAAAATTTTGAAGCAAGGGGTAGGTATGGAAATATTTAATGTAAACTGCATTGTGCTAACTTCTTTCCTGGTCGGAATTATGGACTCAAAATACACTGGAATACGTAAAATTTTGCGCTGAATCGATTGCCGAAGACTAGAACGTTCTATCTATCGTATTAGTCGAGTTATGAGCACATTTAGTTTTAAAAACGGGATTTTCGAAAATTTCATGACTTCATTTGAAGGAGAAAAAATGACTTTAGACAAAAACAGACTGTGGCAGTCGATTTTTCGCATCAAAAAACCTCTCCAGACTAATTTTTAGCAATTTTTATTCCAAAAACGTATTTTTTGTCGAAAATTTTGAAGCAAGGGGTAGGTATGGAAATATTTAATGTAAACTGCATTGTGCTAACTTCTTTCCTGGTCGGAATTATGGACTCAAAATACACTGGAATACGTAAAATTTTCCGCTGAATCGATTGCCGAAGACTAGAACGTTCTATCTATCATATTAGTCGAGTTATGAGCACATTTAGTTTTGAAAACGGGATTTTCGAAAATTTCATGACTTCATTTGAAGGAGAAAAAATGACTTTAGACAAAAACAGACTGTGGCAGTCGATTTTTCGCATCAAAAAACCTCTCCAGACTAATTTTGAGCAATTTTTATTCCAAAAACGTATTTTTTGTCGAAAATTTTGAAGCAAGGGGTAGGTATGGAAATATTTAATGTAAACTGCATTGTGCTAACTTCTTTCCTGGTCGGAATTATGGACTCAAAATACACAGGAATACGTAAAATTTTGCGCTGAATCGATTGCCGAAGACTAGAACGTTCTATCTATCATATTAGTCGAGTTATGAGCACATTTAGTTTTGAAAACGGGATTTTCGAAAATTTCATGACTTCATTTGAAGGAGAAAAAATGACTTTAGACAAAAACAGACTGTGGCAGTCGATTTTTCGCATCAAAAAACCCCTCCAGACTAATTTTGAGCAATTTTTATTCCAAAAACGTATTTTTTGTCGAAAATTTTGAAGCAAGGGGTAGGTATGGAAATATTTAATGTAAACTGCATTGTGCTAACTTCTTTCCTGGTCGGAATTATGGACTCAAAATACACTGGAATACGTAAAATTTTGCGCTGAATCGATTGCCGAAGACTAGAACGTTCTATCTATCGTATTAGTCGAGTTATGAGCACATTTAGTTTTAAAAACGGGATTTTCGAAAATTTCATGACTTCATTTGAAGGAGAAAAAATGACTTTAGACAAAAACAGACTGTGGCAGTCGATTTTTCGCATCAAAAAACCCCTCCAGACTAATTTTGAGCAATTTTTATTCCAAAAACGTATTTTTTGTCGAAAATTTTGAAGCAAGGGGTAGGTATGGAAATATTTAATGTAAACTGCATTGTGCTAACTTCTTTCCTGGTCGGAATTATGGACTCAAAATACACTGGAATACGTAAAATTTTCCGCTGAATCGATTGCCGAAGACTAGAACGTTCTATCTATCATATTAGTCGAGTTATGAGCACATTTAGTTTTGAAAACGGGATTTTCGAAAATTTCATGACTTCATTTGAAGGAGAAAAAATGACTTTAGACAAAAACAGACTGTGGCAGTCGATTTTTCGCATCAAAAAACCCCTCCAGACGAATTTTGAGCAATTTTTATTCCAAAAACGTATTTTTTGTCGAAAATTTTGAAGCAAGGGGTAGGTATGGAAATATTTAATGTAAACTGCATTGTGCTAACTTCTTTCCTGGTCGGATTATGGACTCAAAATACACTGGAATACGTAAAATTTTCCGCTGAATCGAATGCCGAAGACTAGAACGTTCTATCTATCATATTAGTCGAGTTATGAGCACATTTAGTTTTGAAAACGGGATTTTCGAAAATTTCATGACTTCATTTGAAGGGGAAAAAATGACTTTAGACAAAAACAGACTGTGGCAGTCGATTTTTCGCATCAAAAAACCCCTCCAGACGAATTTTGAGCAATTTTTATTCCAAAAACGTATTTTTTGTCGAAAATTTTGAAGCAAGGGGTAGGTATGGAAATATTTAATGTAAACTGCATTGTGCTAACTTCTTTCCTGGTCGGAATTATGGACTCAAAATACACTGGAATACGTAAAATTTTCCGCTGAATCGATTGCCGAAGACTAGAACGTTCTATCTATCATATTAGTCGAGTTATGAGCACATTTAGTTTTGAGAACGGGATTTTCGAAAATTTCATGACAAAAATGACTTTAGACAAAAACAGACTGTGGGCAGTCGATTTTTTCGCATCAAAAAACCCCTCCAGACGAATTTTGAAGCAATTTTTTTATTCCAAAAAACGTATTTTTTGTCGAAAATTTTTGAAGCAAGGGGTAGGTATGGGGAAATATTTAATGTAAACTGCATTGTGCTAACTTCTTTCCTGGTCGGAATTATGGACTCAAAATACACTGGAAATACGTAAAATTTTCCGCTGAATCGATTGCCGGAAGACTAGAACGTTCTATCTATCATATTAGTCCGAGTTATGAGCACATTTAGTTTTGAAAAACGGGATTTTCGAAAATTTCATGACTTCATTTGAAAGGAGAAAAAAATGACTTTAGACAAAAACAGACTGTGGCAGTCGATTTTTTCGCATCAAAAAAACCCCTCCAGACGAATTTTGAGCAATTTTTTATTCCAAAAAACGTATTTTTTGTCGAAAATTTTGAAGCAAGGGGTAGGTATGGAAATATTTAATGTAAACTGCATTGTGCTAACTTCTTTCCTGGTCGGAATTATGGACTCAAAATACACTGGAATACGTAAAATTTTCCGCTGAATCGATTGCCGAAGACCTAGAACGTTCTATCTATCATATTAGTCGAGTTATGAGCACATTTAGTTTTGAAAAACGGGATTTTCGAAAAATTTCATGACTTCATTTGAAGGAGAAAAAATGACTTTAGACAAAAACAGACTGTGGCAGTCGATTTTTCGCATCAAAAAACCTCTCTAGACGAATTTTGAGCAATTTTTTATTCCAAAAACGTATTTTTAGTCGAAAATTTTGAAGCAAGGGGTAGGTATGGAAATATTTAATGTAAACTGCATTGTGCTAACTTCTTTCCTGGTCGGAATTATGGACTCAAAATACACTGGAATACGTAAAATTTTCCGCTGAATCGATTGCCGAAGACTAGAACGTTCTATCTATCATATTAGTCGAGTTATGAGCACATTTAGTTTTGAAAACGGGATTTTCGAAAATTTCATGACTTCATTTGAAGGAGAAAAAATGACTCTAGACAAAAACAGGACTGTGGCAGTCGATCAAAAACCCCTCCAGACGAATTTTGAGCAATTTTTATTCCAAAAACGTATTTTTTTGTCGAAAATTTTGAAGCAAGGGGTAGGTATGGAAATATTTAATGTAAACTGCATTGTGCTAACTTCTTTCCTGGTCGGAATTATGGACTCAAAATACACTGGAATACGTAAAATTTTCCGCTGAAATCGATTGCCGAAGACTAGAACGTTCTATCTATCATATTAGTCGAGTTATGAGCACATTTAGTTTTGAAAACGGGATTTTCGAAAATTTCATGACTTCATTTGAAGGAGAAAAAATGACTTTAGACAAAAACAGACTGTGGCAGTCGATTTTTCGCATCAAAAAACCCCTCCAGACGAATTTTGAGCAATTTTTATTCCAAAAACGTATTTTTTTGTCGAAAATTTTGAAGCAAGGGGTAGGTATGGAAATATTTAATGTAAACTGCATTGTGCTAACTTCTTTCCTGGTCGGAATTATGGACTCAAAATACACTGGAATACGTAAAAATTTTCCGCTGAATCGATTGCCGAAGGACTAGAACGTTCTATCTATCATATTAGTCGAGTTATGAGCACATTTAGTTTTGAAAACGGGATTTTCGAAAATTTCATGACTTCATTTGAAGGAGAAAAAAATGACTTTAGACAAAAACAGACTGTGGCAGTCGATTTTTCGCATCAAAAAACCCCTCCAGACGAATTTTGAGCAATTTTTATTCCAAAAAACGTATTTTTTGTCGAAAATTTTGAAGCAAGGGGTAGGTATGGAAATATTTAATGTAAACTGCATCGTGCTAACTTCTTTCCTGGTCGGAATTATGGACTCAAAATACACTGGAATACGTAAAATTTTCCGCTGAATCGATTGCCGAAGACTAGAACGTTCTATCTATCATATTAGTCGAGTTATGAGCACATTTAGTTTTGAAAACGGGATTTTCGAAAATTTCATGACTTCATTTGAAGGAGAAAAAAATGACTCTAGACAAAAACAGACTGTGGCAGTCGATTTTTCGCATCAAAAAACCCCTCCAGACGAATTTTGAGCAATTTTTTATTCCAAAAAACGTATTTTTTGTCGAAAATTTTGAAGCAAGGGGTAGGTATGGAAATATTTAATGTAAACTGCATTGTGCTAACTTCTTTCCTGGTCGGAATTATGGACTCAAAATACACTGGAATACGTAAAAATTTTCCGCTGAATCGATTGCCGAAGACTAGAACGTTCTATCTATCATATTAGTCGAGTTATGAGCACATTTAGTTTTTGAAAACGGGATTTTCGAAAATTTCATGACTTCATTTGAAGGAGAAAAAATGACTTTAGACAAAAAACAGACTGTGGCAGTCGATTTTTTCGCATCAAAAAAACCCCTCCAGACGAATTTTGAGCAATTTTTATTCCAAAAAACGTATTTTTTTGTCGAAAATTTTGAAGCAAGGGGTAGGTATGGAAATATTTAATGTAAACTGCATTGTGCTAACTTCTTTCCTGGTCGGAATTATGGACTCAAAAATACACTGGAATACGTAAAATTTTCCGCTGAATCGATTGCCGAAGACTAGAAACGTTCTATCTATCATATTAGTCGAGTTATGAGCACATTTAGTTTTGAAAACGGGATTTTCGAAAATTTCATGACTTCATTTGAAGGAGAAAAAAATGACTTTAGACAAAAAACAAGACTGTGGCAGTCGATTTTTCGCATCAAAAAAACCCCTCCAGACGAATTTTGAGCAATTTTTATTCCAAAAACGTATTTTTTTGTCGAAAATTTTGAAGCAAGGGGTAGGTATGGAAATATTTTAATGTAAACTGCATTCGTGCTAACTTCTTTCCTGGTCGGAATTATGGACTCAAAATACACTGGAATACGTAAAATTTTCCGCTGAATCGATTGCCGAAGACTAGAACGTTCTATCTATCATATTAGTCGAGTTATGAGCACATTTAGTTTTGAAAAACGGGATTTTCGAAAATTTCATGACTTCATTTGAAGGAGAAAAAAATGACTTTAGACAAAAACAGACTGTGGCAGTCGATTTTTCGCATCAAAAAAACCTCTCTAGACGAATTTTGAGCAATTTTTATTCCAAAAACGTATTTTTAGTCGAAAATTTTGAAGCAAGGGGTAGGTATGGAAATATTTAATGTAAACTGCATTGTGCTAACTTCTTTCCTGGTCGGAATTATGGACTCAAAATACACTGGAATACGTAAAATTTTCCGCTGAATCGATTGCCGAAGACTAGAACGTTCTATCTATCATATTAGTCGAGTTATGAGCACATTTAGTTTTGAAAACGGGATTTTCGAAAATTTCATGACTTCATTTGAAGGAGAAAAAATGACTTTAGACAAAAAACAGACTGTGGCAGTCGATTTTTTCGCATCAAAAAAACCCCTCCAGACGAATTTTGAGCAATTTTTATTCCAAAAACGTATTTTTTGTCGAAAATTTTGAAGCAAGGGGTAGGTATGGAAATATTTAATGTAAACTGCATTGTGCTAACTTCTTTCCTGGTCGGAATTATGGACTCAAAATACACTGGAATACGTAAAATTTTCCGCTGAATCGATTGCCGAAGACTAGAACGTTCTATCTATCATATTAGTCGAGTTATGAGCACATTTAGTTTTGAAAACGGGATTTTTCGAAAATTTCATGACTTCATTTGAAGGAGAAAAAATGACTTTAGACAAAAAACAGACTGTGGCAGTCGATTTTTCGCATCAAAAAAACCCCTCCAGACGAATTTTGAGCAATTTTTATTCCAAAAACGTATTTTTTGTCGAAAATTTTGAAGCAAGGGGTAGGTATGGAAATATTTAATGTAAACTGCATTGTGCTAACTTCTTTCCTGGTCGGAATTATGGACTCAAAATACACTGGAATACGTAAAATTTTCCGCTGAATCGATTGCCGAAGACTAGAACGTTCTATCTATCATATTAGTCGAGTTATGAGCACATTTAGTTTTGAAAACGGGATTTTCGAAAATTTCATGACTTCATTTTGGAAGGAGAAAAAATGACTTTAGACAAAAACAGACTGTGGCAGTCGATTTTTTCGCATCAAAAAAACCCCTCCAGACGAATTTTGAGCAATTTTTATTCCAAAAACGTATTTTTTGTCGAAAATTTTTGAAGCAAGGGGTAGGTATGGAAATATTTAATGTAAACTGCATTGTGCTAACTTCTTTCCTGGTCGGAATTATGGACTCAAAAATACACTGGAATACGTAAAATTTTCCGCTGAATCGATTGCCGAAGACTAGAACGTTCTATCTATCATATTAGTCGAGTTATGAGCACATTTAGTTTTGAAAACGGGATTTTCGAAAATTTCATGACTTCATTTGAAGGAGAAAAAATGACTTTAGACAAAAACAGACTGTGGCAGTCGATTTTTCGCATCAAAAAAACCCCTCCAGACGAATTTTGAGCAATTTTTATTCCAAAAACGTATTTTTTTGTCGAAAATTTTGAAGCAAGGGGTAGGTATGGAAATATTTAATGTAAACTGCATTGTGCTAACTTCTTTCCTGGTCGGAATTATGGACTCAAAATACACTGGAATGCGTAAAATTTTCCGCTGAATCGATTGCCGAAGACTAGAACGTTTCTATCTATCATATTAGTCGAGTTATGAGCACATTTAGTTTTGAAAACGGGATTTTCGAAAATTTCATGACTTCATTTGAAGGAGAAAAAAATGACTTTAGACAAAAAACAGACTGTGGCAGTCGATTTTTCGCATCAAAAAAACCTCTCTAGACGAATTTTGAGCAATTTTTATTCCAAAAACGTATTTTTTAGTCGAAAAATTTTGAAGCAAGGGGTAGGTATGGAAATATTTAATGTAAACTGCATTGTGCTAACTTCTTTCCTGGTCGGAATTATGGACTCAAAATACACTGGAATACGTAAAATTTTCCGCTGAATCGATTGCCGAAGACTAGAACGTTCTATCTATCATATTAGTCGAGTTATGAGCACATTTAGTTTTGAAAACGGGATTTTCGAAAATTTCATGACTTCATTTGAAGGAGAAAAAATGACTTTAGACAAAAACAGACTGTGGCAGTCGATTTTTCGCATCAAAAAACCCCTCCAGACGAATTTTGAGCAATTTTTATTCCAAAAACGTATTTTTTGTCGAAAATTTTGAAGCAAGGGGTAGGTATGGAAATATTTAATGTAAACTGCATTGTGCTAACTTCTTTCCTGGTCGGAATTATGGACTCAAAATACACTGGAATACGTAAAATTTTCCGCTGAATCGATTGCCGAAGACTAGAACGTTCTATCTATCATATTAGTCGAGTTATGAGCACATTTAGTTTTGAAAACGGGATTTTCGAAAATTTCATGACTTCATTTGAAGGAGAAAAAATGACTTTAGACAAAAACAGACTGTGGCAGTCGATTTTTCGCATCAAAAAACCCCTCCAGACGAATTTTGAGCAATTTTTATTCCAAAAACGTATTTTTTGTCGAAAATTTTGAAGCAAGGGGTAGGTATGGAAATATTTAATGTAAACTGCATTGTGCTAACTTCTTTCCTGGTCGGAATTATGGACTCAAAATACACTGGAATACGTAAAATTTTCCGCTGAATCGATTGCCGAAGACTAGAACGTTCTATCTATCATATTAGTCGAGTTATGAGCACATTTAGTTTTGAAAACGGGATTTTCGAAAATTTCATGACTTCATTTGAAGGAGAAAAAATGACTTTAGACAAAAACAGACTGTGGCAGTCGATTTTTCGCATCAAAAAACCCCTCCAGACGAATTTTGAGCAATTTTTATTCCAAAAACGTATTTTTTGTCGAAAATTTTGAAGCAAGGGGTAGGTATGGAAATATTTAATGTAAACTGCATTGTGCTAACTTCTTTCCTGGTCGGAATTATGGACTCAAAATACACTGGAATACGTAAAATTTTCCGCTGAATCGATTGCCGAAGACTAGAACGTTCTATCTATCATATTAGTCGAGTTATGAGCACATTTAGTTTTGAAAACGGGATTTTCGAAAATTTCATGACTTCATTTGAAGGAGAAAAAATGACTTTAGACAAAAACAGACTGTGGCAGTCGATTTTTCGCATCAAAAAACCCCTCCAGACGAATTTTGAGCAATTTTTATTCCAAAAACGTATTTTTTGTCGAAAATTTTGAAGCAAGGGGTAGGTATGGAAATATTTAATGTAAACTGCATTGTGCTAACTTCTTTCCTGGTCGGAATTATGGACTCAAAATACACTGGAATGCGTAAAATTTTCCGCTGAATCGATTGCCGAAGACTAGAACGTTCTATCTATCATATTAGTCGAGTTATGAGCACATTTAGTTTTGAAAACGGGATTTTCGAAAATTTCATGACTTCATTTGAAGGAGAAAAAATGACTTTAGACAAAAACAGACTGTGGCAGTCGATTTTTCGCATCAAAAAACCCCTCCAGACGAATTTTGAGCAATTTTTATTCCAAAAACGTATTTTTAGTCGAAAATTTTGAAGCAAGGGGTAGGTATGGAAATATTTAATGTAAACTGCATTGTGCTAACTTCTTTCCTAGTCGGAATTATGGACTCAAAATACACTGGAATACGTAAAATTTTCCGCTGAATCGATTGCCGAAGACTAGAACGTTCTATCTATCCTATTAGTCGAGTTATGAGCACATTTAGTTTTGAAAACGGGATTTTCGAAAATTTCATGACTTCATTTGAAGGAGAAAAAATGACTTTAGACAAAAACAGACTGTGGCAGTCGATTTTTCGCATCAAAAAACCCCTCCAGACGAATTTTGAGCAATTTTTATTCCAAAAACGTATTTTTTGTCGAAAATTTTGAAGCAAGGGGTAGGTATGGAAATATTTAATGTAAACTGCATTGTGCTAACTTCTTTCCTGGTCGGAATTATGGACTCAAAATACACTGGAATACGTAAAATTTTCCGCTGAATCGATTGCCGAAGACTAGAACGTTCTATCTATCATATTAGTCGAGTTATGAGCACATTTAGTTTTGAAAACGGGATTTTCGAAAATTTCATGACTTCATTTGAAGGAGAAAAAATGACTTTAGACAAAAACAGACTGTGGCAGTCGATTTTTCGCATCAAAAAACCTCTCTAGACGAATTTTGAGCAATTTTTATTCCAAAAACGTATTTTTAGTCGAAAATTTTGAAGCAAGGGGTAGGTATGGAAATATTTAATGTAAACTGCATTGTGCTAACTTCTTTCCTAGTCGGAATTATGGACTCAAAATACACTGGAATACGTAAAATTTTCCGCTGAATCGATTGCCGAAGACTAGAACGTTCTATCTATCCTATTAGTCGAGTTATGAGCACATTTAGTTTTGAAAACGGGATTTTCGAAAATTTCATGACTTCATTTGAAGGAGAAAAAATGACTTTAGACAAAAACAGACTGTGGCAGTCGATTTTTCGCATCAAAAAACCCCTCCAGACGAATTTTGAGCAATTTTTATTCCAAAAACGTATTTTTTGTCGAAAATTTTGAAGCAAGGGGTAGGTATGGAAATATTTAATGTAAACTGCATTGTGCTAACTTCTTTCCTGGTCGGAATTATGGACTCAAAATACACTGGAATACGTAAAATTTTCCGCTGAATCGATTGCCGAAGACTAGAACGTTCTATCTATCATATTAGTCGAGTTATGAGCACATTTAGTTTTGAAAACGGGATTTTCGAAAATTTCATGACTTCATTTGAAGGAGAAAAAATGACTTTAGACAAAAACAGACTGTGGCAGTCGATTTTTCGCATCAAAAAACCTCTCTAGACGAATTTTGAGCAATTTTTATTCCAAAAACGTATTTTTAGTCGAAAATTTTGAAGCAAGGGGTAGGTATGGAAATATTTAATGTAAACTGCATTGTGCTAACTTCTTTCCTAGTCGGAATTATGGACTCAAAATACACTGGAATACGTAAAATTTTCCGCTGAATCGATTGCCGAAGACTAGAACGTTCTATCTATCCTATTAGTCGAGTTATGAGCACATTTAGTTTTGAAAACGGGATTTTCGAAAATTTCATGACTTCATTTGAAGGAGAAAAAATGACTTTAGACAAAAACAGACTGTGGCAGTCGATTTTTCGCATCAAAAAACCCCTCCAGACGAATTTTGAGCAATTTTTATTCCAAAAACGTATTTTTTGTCGAAAATTTTGAAGCAAGGGGTAGGTATGGAAATATTTAATGTAAACTGCATTGTGCTAACTTCTTTCCTGGTCGGAATTATGGACTCAAAATACACTGGAATACGTAAAATTTTCCGCTGAATCGATTGCCGAAGACTAGAACGTTCTATCTATCATATTAGTCGAGTTATGAGCACATTTAGTTTTGAAAACGGGATTTTCGAAAATTTCATGACTTCATTTGAAGGAGAAAAAATGACTTTAGACAAAAACAGACTGTGGCAGTCGATTTTTCGCATCAAAAAACCCCTCCAGACGAATTTTGAGCAATTTTTATTCCAAAAACGTATTTTTTGTCGAAAATTTTGAAGCAAGGGGTAGGTATGGAAATATTTAATGTAAACTGCATTGTGCTAACTTCTTTCCTGGTCGGAATTATGGACTCAAAATACACTGGAATACTCAAAATACACTGGAATACGTAAAATTTTCCGCTGAATCGATTGCCGAAGACTAGAACGTTCTATATATCATATTAGTCAAGTTATGAGCACATTTAGTTCTGAAAACGGGATTTTCGAAAATTTCATGACTTCATTTGAAGGAGAAAAAATGACTTTAGACAAAAACAGACTGTGGCAGTCGATTTTTCGCATCAAAAAACCCCTCCAGACGAATTTTGAGCAATTTTTATTCCAAAAACGTATTTTGAAGCAAGGGGTAGGTATGGAAATATTTAATGTAAACTGCATTATGCTAACTTCTTTCCTGGTCGGAATTATGGACTCAAAATACACTGGATTATGTAAAATTTTCCGCTGAATCGATTGCCGAAGACTAGAACGTTCTATCCATCATATTAGTCGAGTTATGAGCACTTTTAGTTTTGAAAAGTGGATTTTCGAAAATTTCATGACTTCATTTGAAGGAGAAAAAATGACTTTAGACAAAAACAGACTGTGGCAGTCGATTTTTCGCATCAAAAAACCCCTCCAGACGAATTTTGAGCAATTTTTATTCCAAAAACGTATTTTTTGTCGAAAATTTTGAAGCAAGGGGTAGGTATGGAAATATTTAATGTAAACTGCATTGTGCTAACTTCTTTCCTGGTCGGAATTATGGACTCAAAATACACTGGATTATGTAAAATTTTCCGCTGAATCGATTGCCGAAGACTAGAACGTTCTATCCATCATATTAGTCGAGTTATGAGCACTTTTAGTTTTGAAAAGTGGATTTTCGAAAATTTCATGACTTCATTTGAAGGAGAAAAAATGACTTTAGACAAAAACAGACTGTGGCAGTCGATTTTTCGCATCAACAAACCCCTCCAGACAAATTTTGAGCAATTTTCATGTTGATAACAAATTTGTCATGTACAACAATTCACTGTCGTAACATTAATAAAAGAAACCGTGGAAGTATGAATACGTCATCCCTCAAGAGAAATATTATGTATTAAAATGTTCAATCTCGACAAGTGAAAAATGTGTAAACTCGGAAAAGCCTCAACGGAAAAGCTCCCCAAAGTATTAGTGATCGTATATTATGGATTAAATAAAGCAGTGCCCAAGAAAAGTCTTTTATTCATGAAAAATATAAGGAAGGGAATCAACTCGATAAGAAATTAGGTACACTTTTATCAAGATTATGTTATTGTATTTATATTCTTGTTAATAATATAGTCCATTTTAAGCGTCTATAAAAAATTTTCTCTATCTCATTTATTATACAGATTTTATAACATTTTTGAACATCAAAAATTCCCAATCGATAGTCGTTGTCCTTTTTCAATGAATAATTCATGAAAATTTTTTTAAAAATATCGTTTTGTAAGAGAGTTATCGTTATCTGGTTATTAAAACGTCAAAAATCGAAATGAATTCACAATGTGGTATCTACACTCCTTTGAAAGCTGAATTTACTCGCTTTTAGAGATAATTTTCGACTTTTTCGTGGCTATAGAAATAATCCTTTGAAAAAGTCTCCGACCAAGGATGAATTTCTGTTCAATTATCGCGACCCACAGCTTTCGCCGACGCATGAAACATGAAAGCTTGAAATTATTTTAATTTCAGAGTTAGTAGGGAAGAAAATTTATTTTTCACCACGAGAATAATACTTTAAAGGACGTTTTTCATCAAGTTCAAAATTAATTTAAAAAAATCAATTTTTCACGTTGCAAGGATATTAAAAGTAATTTTTCAACAAATTTTCTACTTAATAGGGATGCTACTTTTGAAGTTTTCTTATGGACAAAGCAACATAATTTAAAGAACATTAATATTTCGCAATTAAATATTTTATAAAACCCGCAAATATCAATTTTGCAATAACCATACGGAATAAACCAGAACATGCGTTTAGAAAGCGTCGACAAAATAAAATATTTCTTAATTTTCGGATTTAATTTTGATGGCGCTAAGAACTAGAGCATACCAAGTTCTAAATAATTCTGAACCAATTCATTTAGTTGGATCGATTGTAGTTTGTAATTTCAAATTAAAATATTGAACTTTTAACCCTATAATTCGAAAATATTTATATATCGACCTGTTTAAAGTGGAAGACAATGGGCTATTATTATATAAAAATGTCCCAAGTCACGTAAGCATGTTTGGACATTTGAATTTTGTATAAAAACATACAATTTAGAAGTGTCATTAGAAGGTCTTCGCCTGGAAATAGCAATTAATAAACGGATATTATTTTTTATAATTTCTTACTTTTATCAATGAAATAACCATGAAATTGTATATTTGGATTCCGATATGTAACAACTGTAATCTTATATTTAATAACTTTAATTTGTAGTTATTGATTATTATTATCTGTTTTTTCCAGTAGACTCCAGTCGTATTCATAATTCAATCAGAATTCCACAAACAGGTCAATTTTTTATTTGAAGAATTAATGTCGTAAAGCATTTTAACGACACAGAATAAATACACGCATAAATTTCTTATCACAGCTAACTCTTGCCTTGAGAAACTTGCAAAGCAGCTAGGTTGGGGGTGACCAATTGAACGCTGTATTTGACGAAGGGCTGTGTCAGCAGTGTCCCAATGCTGCTGCCAGGTTACCTTGGATTTTCTTTTGAATGACGATTTTAAATCCTTTCCAATAATTATATTGTCGGTGACGGTAGATGTGGTTGCGATTTTTCGTGTTGGTCAGCAAGTTCGTTGCCCTCGATGCCAATGTGGGATGGTAACCAGATTAAAGTAACTGCTATTCCTTGGGATGAGATAAGTTGGTAGGAGTCATGTATAGATTGGACAATGGGATGGTCGGTAAATATATTTTGGATGGATAAAATTGAAGCAAGTGAGTCTGTACATATGGCTACGTGTTTATGAGGTGGGGAGATTGAAATAATGGCCTGTAGAATGCTGAATAATTCACCTGTGTGAACGTTACAAGTTGATGGGATATGGGAAGATTTTATGGCAATTTGCGACGTTGTTACAGCGCAGCCTACGCCTGTTTCATTTATGGATGCATCAGACAACACAAGATTAAAAATTCTGGTTTAGTACTAATTTAAGCACGCCACTGAATATTTGTATGTTTTTCTATGATACCTATAATCATTTGCATTTATTTGACAGTTACTATTTACATTTAAAATTCAGTAGCATCATTTTAACCAATTAAAAGTATTCACTTTTTACTTTTTAAGATGAAAGAGCGTAGCTAGGTCTTCCAAGGTTATCGACATGCTTTTTTTTCTGTATTTCCAAAACCAGTCTCACTTTCTGTGAAACTGGTATTTATTCTATCTCAGATAGTTTTATTTTTAGAACAACCAAACAAGAACATTCATGCGACGAAACTGTGTGCAAATTATTTATCTATATTTTAATGTAATGATTCTTCCATTATTGTGTGAATTAAAATATTCAAAAGTGCAGCTCATATAGAAGCCAACGTTTGACAAACCCATAGACGTAGCACCATAATTACTGAGAATCAAATTCCCCCCACATAAACATATGGAAGAAACTTCGAATATACATTCCATTTATGGCAAAAATAAAATATTTGTGAATTAAGAGAATCACTTCATTCTTCAAATATAGGAAATAACATACTAAAAATATCATGAACTTGACCTTGTTTATATTAACATTGACTGCAGACATACTATCTGCAATAATATGAATTCTAAAAATATTAAAATTTCAAATATCTTCCATTGGTAACTGCCGTATAGGCAATAATGATTTAGTACTTTATGATAAGATAAAAGAAACACGAGTTTAAAAATTCTGAATACATTTTTCAATGGGTAATGTCATGTTTTCACGATAACTGTTGCTACACAATGTTACAGCTGGCAAAATACAAGGCAAATTTTCTAGAAACAATATTAAATAAAATTGTGCGCAAAAAAGATTTCATAGATAGATTGATGCAAGTTTTATTGATCCACAGTAAGCCCAGGAAACTAGGGTGAAGCCGGCGAAGGGACGGCTCTTTGAAAAAAAAAATAGGCAATAAAAATGAATACAAAATGTCGGCAACAAGTTCGCATAATATTTTTTACGTCAAGTATACCTTAAACATGTATACGCGTTTCAATCGAAGAAAAGTGAATGTTCTGAAATTGGATAAGGTTAAATGATATCACTACAATGTTGTTCTAACGTTATTTTTTTTGTTACTTTTCAAATGTTACTGTTATATATGAAATCCAAGGCTAAATCTTATTGCATAGATGTATATGTTTATTTCTTTTAAATGTTGAAATTTTAAATCAAAAACTTACACTCTTGCGTTGCGGGCTGTCATTTGAAATATTCAATATTCAAAACCTCCATGTATAAATTAATGGAAATAGGGGAGGTAAATTAACAAATAAATCTGTTTTAGACTGTGCACATAAATTTTATAACTTTTTGTTTTGGTTTAGTGATAAATCTCTCGAAATACTCGGTTAATAAAATTATTGCTATAATAAACATTCTCTATATCAATTATTTTAGATAGATATAACATATATATATTGTTTATATTATCATTAATAAATTTCTCTATTCATAAATAAATGTTTATTGTACACTATTTGATTAAAACATCTGTGCAATATTATTTATTAATTTGTTTATCGATACCAATCTTGACGGTAGTAACAAATAAGTGCTTTTAAAGGTCGCGAGCAATTTTTGGTTCCCAATTGAATTTCACGAACCTCGATTCTCCATTAGAGATTACATTTTTGTCTAGCAACTAGTGCTTTAGGAGCAATAAATTTTCAATACTAGAATCTACATTGGTACATTACTCTGAAATGTATACAAAATAATTTTAAAATAAGTACCTAATCTCCTGATAATAAAAGAATAAATCTTTACAATGGTTATTTAGGTAATTCAAGTAAATTTTCCGTGTTTAATTGAAGGATGTTTAGAAGTATATTGGCCTGTTTTCTGATCGTAGAGCATTCAGAATTAGTGACAATGGTACGGAAGACCCTGTATACTAGTAACCTGCTGTTAAAGGTCAACTTAGTTCCGGATTTAGACATGTTTATTAAGATGTTGAACGACTTTTAAAACCATATAACACGCAAATATTGTGTAATATCAACATAACCTTGAACTTGTCACTAAATACCATAAAACTGATTTAACTGATATGAAAAGTAGCAAAAAACGGTTCAAATTATTAACACTTTTTTAAAAACCAATCGAAATACATCCTCCTTACTGTCGTGTGAACTAAAATCGAGACTGACGATCTTTGAAAGAAAAATCAATCATCTCTACTCTCTCTCAACTTTTGGTTGTTATGCAACCTCTCGCAATCATGTGTTTTCAAGTTTTTTTCTATTAAAAATAGAAGTGTTTACTAGAGTAGTTTTGCGAGAGTGGAGGACATTTAAATGCAAATTGAAATGTCGAGGAATATCTAGGGTTAATCACCTTGATGCAGGTAGTTTTCAAAGTAATGTTTGGATATATTTTCCAGCTATACAAACAAATAGATTATTCAACCCATTAATACTTAATTTAAATGTTTCAAGATAAGAAGAAAAAGTATATAATTATTTATTACATAAATATTACAAAAGGACAAAGGCAAATAATATTAAATAATGAAAAAGATTGCATAATTATAGAGCAAGGTAGAAAAGAGATTTTATCAGTTGAACTTTATTATTAAGTTGAGAGAACTGGAGGTGTGCGAGACAACTCGGTAGAACCAGGTTTGACCATGGATTGGGAGTGAGTAATATGACGACGTACGGTAGTTAAAACAAGGCGGAGAAAAAGAATTTTCAGTTGTTTGTTAAATAGTCTTTAGTGAGTATTAGACATTTTATCATTCGCGTCATAAATATTATAAAAAGTCGTAAACAAAACTATTATTGTAGATAATAGATAGATATGTTGTAGAAACGCTAAATTGAAGTAATTAAATGCTTTTATGCAAAAAATTATCATTCTTAAATAAATTAACAGCATATTACAAATTTTTAAACAACATTCCCATGTTTTTGTATAATGAGAAACAAAATTTCAAATGTAATCATGATCGACTTATTTTGTTATTCTTCAAAATTAACTAAAATTACAGTGAAGGAAGTGAAATGCGATTCAACAATTTCGCTATTGGACTTTACTCATTTACTCAACCCCTGACCTCCAGCAAACGTAATTGTTCCAGTTTACGCAACTAAATAAATTGGCCTTTACCTCAAACCACAGATATTTCGGTATATAATTTTAACAAATAAATAACTAAATTTAGAATGAATACATTGAATCAAATAAATACGCAGCTTTAACATATAAAATATTGCCCCACGGTCAGTTGTATACATGTATTGTGTGTTTGACCTTTGTCGTCCTTAGCACTCATCTGCCAGTTATGACCGTGACATTTAGAGCGATAGTCAAATTACCTAAGGGGGACTGTTATCTTGGGAAATAATATTTTGAGAGGTGTTACATTATTAAGTGATTGTTTTTACATTTTAGAGATTATTAATATTTTATTCTAACAGAAATGATGCTCTTATCAAAAGAAAGCCACTTGTCAACTTTCTTTATGATATGTCAAACAACTTTCAAAATATTTGAAAAAATCAATTTTCATTTGGTAACTTCGAAGGGTTGTAACTTTTTTCACATGCACATTTGTAGTAGGGTAACTTGGGTTGGATCGAGTTATTTCTAGCCCCAGAATATGTGGTATGATTTATGACCTGCCTTTCTGTTACACCCTGTATAACCCTCTAATCTTTCCAAAATATGGTAAACAAATAATAAATTTTAGCATCAATCAAGATAAGTAGTTTATTTAAATCAATATTTTACTGAATATTTATGTAATACCAAAGTGTTTACCTTCAGTATATATTATTAAGTAATAAAAATAAATACCAGCTTCATATTATGCATATATGGAAAAATTTTTCAATAAATAAGGACTCCAATAATATATTCTTAATATGTGCCCTTGTTACATTAAGAATTTAAATTTGAATGAGTTACAACAGAATATTTAACTTGATAGTAAAAAATACTTTAGAATTTTTATTTTTTTGTTATTTTCCCACAGACGGTTCACCCTGTATAGTTAGTTTATCTGGCAGGATTTATCAAAAATTTTGATAAATTCAATAAATAATCACAAATATTTTTATTTAATAAAAGAAAATTTTTCGCGATTTGAATTTTTCATGTTTTTCACACTATATTTATTCTTTTTACACTTCCGATAACCTGTAGTTGACATTAACCATAATTCACCGCTTTTTTTCATAAATTAGATAGTTATTGTGATCGACGACGCGTACTGACGTCTGGCGCCGTTAGATAAGACGCGTTGTCGACGTAGTTCCTTTGTCTCTCTCGATTAGAAATTTTCAGTGGGTGGTGATGAATTCAAGTGTCAGATTTTCTTTTACTTACTCGCGTGTACACCAAGGATAAGTTCTTGAATACATAATGAATCAATCAAATTGTAATTTACTATTCATTTTTATTTTTTACAGTGTATTGATTATTGTAATTAGTTGTTTTGGAACTTGAGAAGCAACTATTATATAGATCAAACATAACTCTACACTAATATTATTTTTATATGACTCGCATTTCTACTGGTTTTCTCAATTTAAGCTGACAAGGTTATGCTTTCAATAAATTCAATTTCACAATGTACACCGAGCGAGGTTTTGAAAAAATTCACATTTACTATTCTACTTCATGGAATAGTTGTTTATGTTTCCAAAGATAACGTAATCTTGTGTATTCTGAAAGCATTTTATACAACGTGATATTTCGCAATAACGTATTTGCAAAGGAAAAAGAGAAAATGAGACTATGGTTTGCGATTCATCGAGTACTATTGAAGTCAATATTATTTTATAAGAAAAGAAACATGAATTTGGTTAAAAAAAAATTTTACTTCTCACTTTCACATAGCCTCGTATACAAAATATCTTAGATATGGTGTCGCTTTTTTTCCATGTTCCTTTATTATTTGAGAGTGTGTATATAAAATTTTAGCTTAAAATTCCCATTTTTATAGAATCTACAATGTTTTGAATATTCGCGTGTATTTTCGTATTTCAAATTCTGGTACTCCTCACTTTCGCATACCCCTGTATAAAAAATATCTTAGATACTGAGTCGCTGATTTTTTTCCATGTTCTTTTATTATTTGAGAGTGTGTATATAAAATTTCAGCTTAAAATTCCCATTTTTATAGAATCTACAATTTTTTGAATTTCCGCGTGTATTTTCGTTTTTCAAATTCTGGTACTCCTCACTTTCGCATACCCCTGTATAAAAAATATCTTAGATACTGAGTCGCTGATTTTTTTCCATGTTCTTTTATTATTTGAGAGTGTGTATATAAAATTTCAGCTTAAAATTCCCATTTTTATAGAATCTACAATTTTTTGAATATCCGCGTGTATTTTCGTTTTTCAAATTCTGGTACTCCTCACTTTCTCATACTCCTGTATACAAAATATTATAGATACAGTATCGCTGATTTTTTTTTATGTTCATTAATTATTTGATAGTGTATATTCAAAATTTCAGCTCAAAATTCTTCTTATTATTATAGACAGTATGATTTTTTGACTTTCCTAATGTATTTTACATTTCGATGCTATTGAGAAACAAAAATTGACCTTGTCTGGAGTTTCTATTTTATTGAATTACATAAAAATATGTAGAACGGTCGCATAGAATTATGTTCAACATATCTAATAATTACGTAACGTGAGAAATCGAAAAATCGTTTGGTTCCACTCCACCTGGTGAACAAAATTTTATAAGATACAGTGGATAATATCCTTCAAATGAAATAAAGAACCTGTCAATCAAATCTGACATTTATTACCAAAGTATTGCACACAATTTTCGTTGTGTTTGGATATGTTTACACTAAACAACACATTACATAACTCATTTCGAAGAAATGTTTCTATAAAAATAGAATAAATTCAATTAGCAAAGGCAGTGTTTATTCCTACAATTTACATTTGAATAACTCGTATGGATACCTAGAAAATTTTCAGATGGTAATATTCCAGGTAAAAACAAAGATAAAAAATCATTAGGTTTTAATGACGCTGATAAATATTGAAAAAAAAAATTAAATACGGGGTGAATCAGACAAGTTGCAAGTATTTGTTTTCATTATATTATCGAAAAATTATTTTATTTTGGGCTGTCGCCTAAACGGCTTGACAGATTTCAACAAAACTGCATAAAAATTTGACAGCTGTCACTGTTGCCTTATAGAACGCCTCAAAAATCTCAAACTAGAGTGAGAAGAATAACTAAATAAATATTTAACAGTATATAATAAAAAATTTAAAATTCTAAAACATTTATCCCAATTAATGTGATGACAACGATATTCCGAAAAGCACATGGCTGGTTAGTCAAGACAAATTACATCACCGCAAATAGTTGGCTATTTTTATAACGCCACGGCCTACTAGATGTACCGTTGAACGGCCTGTTGCTACGGGTCGAAACTTGGAAACAACCAGACAATCGCTTTTTATTCATATCAACACTTTCACTTTTAAAAAAATCCCTGAGGATGTATTCGTTTCGGTAACGGTACAGAAGCATGGAATTTCCATGTTCCAGTCAATGGATATTTTTATTTAAAATAATATACAGAGCGTCGAGTCGCCTATAGACGATTACGATTACTCATCCAAGCATAATTTATTACTGCCACTAAAAAGATGGACTGATTATTTTCCTCGGGTCCCTAAGGAACTATTCACTTGTTTTGGGAAAACTGTGGGAACACAGCTTGTGAAGACCTATGAGTAGAATTTGGTTTTTTCTGGTCTATAGGACGAGCAATGGGCCATAAAACTTGCCAGGCATCCACCAGGTACTCTCCATGTACCAGATTTAGACCAGATGCAAAAAATTTGGAAGAGCACACAGGTCAGGAGACAAACGTACCAGGTACTTGCGTAGGCTGCAAATGGAAGCATCAGGTCCTTAAAAAGAAACCAGAAAGACCAAAAATTTGCTGACATCCAAGAATACAAGAATTATCTCCTCCAAGAGCAGCAGAAGTTATTGAAGCAGGTCAAGCCTTCCAAGGTTGAGCTAAAATCTGCAAGATATTAACCACGGGCCCTCCACGAGGCACATTTTCACCAGATGCAAAAATTTGGAAGAGCAGACAAGTCAGGAGACTGAGACAGACTAGCAAAAGTACCAGCTACTTGCAAATGGAAGCACCTAGTCTTTAAAAAGAAACCAGAAGAACCAACAACATTCTAGCATCAAAGAAAACAAGAATTATCTCCTCCATGGTAAACAAGAGGAGCAGGAGTTCTTGAAGCAGGTCAAGCCTTCCAAGGTGGCTGCTATAATATATTGTGTCACAAAAACTTTATGAGATCTCCATCCCAAAACCCCCAGAGCTAAAATCTGCAAGGTATCGACCACGGGCCCTCCACGAGGCACATTTTCACCGGATGCAAAAAATTTGGAAGAGCAGACAAGTCAGGATACTGAGAAAAACTAGCAAAAGTACCAGCTACTTGCAAATGGGAGCATCTAGTCTTTAAAAAGAAACCAGAAGAACCACCAACATTCTAGAATCCAAGAAAACAAGAATTATTTCCTCCATGGTAAACAAGGGGAGCAGGAGTTCTTGAAGCAGTTCAAGCCTTCCAAGGTGGCTGCTATAATATATTGTGTCACAAAAACTTTATGAGATTTCCATCCCAAAACCCTCAGAGCTAAAATCTGCAAGGTATCGACCACGGGCCCTCCACGTGGTACATTCTCACCAGATGCAAAAAATTTGGAAGAGCAGACAAGTCAGGATACTGAGAAAAACTAGCAAAAGTACCAGCTACTTGCAAATGGGAGCATCTAGTCTTTAAAAAGAAACCAGAAGAACCACCAACATTCTAGCATCCAAGAAAACAAGAATTATCTCCTCCATGGTAAACAAGAGGAGCAGGAGTTCTTGAAGCAAGTCAAGTCTTCCAAGGTGGCTGCTATAATATATTGTGTCACAAAAACTTCATGAGATCTCCATCCCAAAACCCTTAGAGCTAAAATCTGCAAATGGGAGCTCCAGTCTTTAAGAACCACCAACATTCTAACATCCAAGATAACAAAAATTATCTCCTCCAACATAAACAAGAGCAGCAGAAATTCTTGAAGCAGGTAAAGCCTTCCATTGTGTCACAAAAACCTAATAAGATCCCCACACCAAAAATCCCCAACTAGCGTATTACTGAATGAATTATTATTACTCAATTTAAATGTAAATTCCCAACTCTTTGATGTGATTCGTCATCGTAACATCACAATTAGAAAACAGCGTGTTCTACTCTCCCACATGTCGACATTCCATTCCACAGAATGAAAATGAAATCCTTGAAACTATTTTTTTTTATTACTTAAGAGAGTAACATTATTTGTTAATTGATTAAATCATAATTAAATCAAGCAGATCATCGTTTGAAACGATTGGATTTCGGGTAGATCGACGAAAAAGCCATGTTGTCAGATCTTAAAGAATTTCGTTGGAACAGAATAAGTATCAGCGTAGGTATACTTTGCTTTATATTTCCTGTTAATATAATAATTTTTGTTACGACCTATCCTAGATTGGAGGATGATATAACAATACAAACTATGTATGATTAATACTTAATAATCATCAATTGTTTATGTTGGATATAAAACAGTTGACACGCCGGTTAACGGCCAATAAAACAATTGAAATATTTCTAGTCAAGAATCAAGTAGCTGTGTCCAATGGAATGATTTCAAAGGCCATTGAATTGGAAGCGACGATGCCGAACAATATTATCATGGTAATAGTCGATAATAGCTTGGTTGTTTCGTTCTCATTTTGTATTCTCTTTAATTCAATTTACTCTTTTTGTTGTAAGGAGTAATGCGTACTAAATTTTGAGGATATGAATTTTTAATATCGAGGTCATTTCAAAAATTTTCCAGACCAGATATAATTGGAAAATTGTCGATATATACAGGAGTTCGTACCAAAAATTTGGGAGGTGTAGAATGATGGCTATTATTCACGCGGATGGAGTTTCCAAAACGAGCGGGAGCAGCGAGTGAGTTTTGGAATCATCCAAGTGAATATTAGCCATTCTACACAAGTAAAAGACTATACTTTCTCGACGACTTAAAAAAGAAAGCTTCCAGTGAGGATCGAACCCCAATCGTCCGCGCCAGAGTCAACTATTTCTACCACTAGGCTATAGAGCATGTTTATTTTCAAAAAAGGGATACGTAACATACAGTTTTAATCGAAACTCTTACATTTATAAATGATAATTGGGAGTTATAACTAAATATAACTACTGTTGTCCATTTTTTCTCTAAATAATACGTAAAATTATGATTCTATCATTATTTTGACGTTTCAAACGACGCGCTGTCAGAATCGATTTGCATTATTTGGTATTTGACGTTTTGAAAAAGACGATTTGATTTATTCATTTTAATTCATTTAAGCGTGAAATCTGATAATAATAGAATGTGATTGGCTAACGAGAGTTAATTTTTTTTTCATTATTCACTGGTGTGTTATTATTTAGTCGTCGAGAAACACCATAATTATTGCACACTTTTTGTCATGATAATGTCAACAACATACTTACATATTTCCTTTCCAATTTCCTAGTTAATGTTTAATAAACCAATTAAAAAGGTCTTGCAGCTGATTTACACTGTTCAATAATCAAGTGTACCATGCGAAATATTTAATTGCGAACTATTATATAAGTGAAAACTGTTTTATTAAGTTTCATTATTGAGGTTAAAATGTTATACAAGACTTTTATAAAAATCAATCACTTTTGGAGCGATTTTTATTGACTCTAAACGTTGAGTGAAAAAATATATTTTTTCACTCAACGCTCTAAATGTATGTGTGCTAAATTTGGTTTTTTAAGATTAACCTAAATCTAGTGGATTCATTTAATCGTAACAAAAAGACCTTGTCCTTGATAACTTTTGTGGAATATCTCCAAAAGTTTGAGGTTAAAGTCTGGACCTTGTCCAAGTTCGTTTTAAAAATATTTAAATCGATTTTTTATATTCGAAATATTGAAAATAATATATACATATCAATCGATTAAGTCTGCAACGCCTTTTTGTAATTATATTTTTCTCCAAATTATGTAATAATTTTTGATGTCAAAAAGAAATTATAACAGGTGAAAAAAAATTAATATTTCCGCTTCCGTAAAATGTCGTCGACCTCATTTTCATATTAATTAAAACACATTCTTCGGTAAAATATCTTTCCCTTTATAACAAATAATCTGACATAATATTTATCTAAGAAATTACGAAATGAACTTCAATAATTAATTAAAATTTTTTTTTCTCTGATAAAGTCTTAATTTATTCTGTAATCTTTAATCTTATTAGATTAACAGTTCTAGTAATTATTAGGATGGTGAAGACAGATCAAAAAAGTATAAAAATATTGTAAGCAAAATTAAAAGAAAAGACCTAAAGATACAACAAGGATTATCATTTGTTAAAGTTTCGAAACTGTTTGCGATTGGAAAATATGAGTCCCATTTTAAAAAGAGCTCGATTGAAATGGGAAGACTGTTATTTCAATTTAAAACCTTCGAAATGGAAAGCTTGTTCTGTTGGAAATAATCAATTTGGGTCATTTATTGTGGAGACGGAAAGAATGGAATTAAAGGAGAGAATAGAAGAGAAACGCAAGAAGTTTTCTTTTTGGTAATCGCCTGTGACAATACAAAACTGTTGGAAAAAGTCCGTCAATCCAGCATACAATTTTCTATAAAAAGACCCTCTCGAGTTGTTTTCGAAATATAGAATAACTTTCAACAAAATTGAAAATACGAAGGAAAAAAAATATCACAAAGTGGGCTAATAAAATTTCACAATGTTTAAAGATTAAAAACAATCAGCCCGGAAATACTCAATATCAAAAAATGTTCATTTTAATACCAACAATCTTTCTGATTACTTTTATTTTCTGACAGGAAATAATTTAATGAACTTGATGGGCAAAATATAAAATATACAATCAAGCATCAATTTTTATTTTTAACAAGTCGATATTTTGCTATGAAAACCAGTTGAATGAAAACAAAAATAAATAAAGACCTTACTTGTTGGGTACGTTAACGACTTCAACTATGGGCCGTACTAGGAAAATTCTGTTTGTACATTACCTGAAACAAAGAAAAAACATTTATTAAATATATTTCTCCAAGTCTAAATAATAACGCACAAATTATTTTTACATATTTAGCTACATAATGATATATTATATTCTTCCCACCAGTGAATAATGAAAAATAATTCACTCTCGTTAGCCAATCACATTCTATTATTATCATTATCCACGCTTAAATGAATTAAAATGAATCTTTCAACGTCAAATACCAAATAATGCAAATCGATTCTGACAGCGCGTTGTTTAAAACGTCAAAATAATGATAGAATCATAATTTTACGTGTTATTTAGAGAAAAAATGGACAACAGTAGTTATAATTAGTTATAACTCCCAATTATCATTTATAAATGTAAGGGTTTCGATTAAAACTGTATGTTACGTGTCCCTTTTTTGAAAATAAACTTGCTCTATAGCCTAGTGGTAGAAATAGTTGACTCTGGCGCGGACGATTGGGGTTCGATCCTCACTGGAAGCTTTCTTCTCACTCGCTACGCCCGCTCGTTTTGGAAACTTCATCCGCGTGAATAATACCCTGCACTAATTGGAGAATATACCATTATATAATATAAAATTCCCCCATTTTATATTCCATACGAGTTACATTATATTTTTCCAAGTTTAAAAAAAGGCAAGAATCAACTTAAAAGTATTTAACTGGTGAAAATAAATATTCTGGTACGGCTAAGGATAAAATAGCTTTTAAAGAACAAAAAGCGGTGTTGACATTAACGTAGTAATAAGAAATTTAAATATATTTTCAGGCTTAGAATCAGCCATTTTAAATTGACGATTTACATATTTTTAGAATACCAGTTAAAAGTAAAACTTGTTTTGTTTTTTCAGGTACAGGTTCGTAAAACTGTTAAATGTACAGACTTGTTAGTTTCAGTCGATTTAGCATAAAATTTTTAACAAAAGACAAATTTTTTTATAATTTCGAATAACCGCTTCAGATAGTACTACAGTTTTTGCGTGTTTCTATTGTTTCTAAATCAATTTACAGACGAATATAAAACTAGAATACTTTTAAAAAGTCACAAAGATCGATTGTATAATAACCTAGGAAACAGGAAGCCTTAAAAATATTTGTGTTTGATAATAACGAACGTAATAATGTCCTTAAGACTTGAACTTCAGTGTATTGACGTTCAGCAAAATCTCATTAATGTAAAAACTAATTAGTTCTGAAACTTCATAAAGAAAACTGAATACTTTTGTAGTCGATATTGTAACTAGACAATTTCTTTGCTGTTAGTAGTTTTTATTTTTGAAATATATACAGATAGAGTATCAAAATTAGTGTTGGTATATTTTTTCACGTTATTTTGTAATAGATATGAATAACTGGAAGTGAATGTTCTTTATATGGTAACCGATCAATTGCATAATATTATAAAAGTAATAAAAATAAAATCACCATTACTGACATATTTTATTCAACTTTCACCATCCTGTATTATGTATAGAAAGAGAATGGAAGATGTTTATAATGAGCTGTATCTGAATCTATTTTCCACTGAATTAATATGAATTTGAATTATACAGGGTGTTTTCAATTGACACTCACAACGTGAAAAACATTAAAGAATACAAAATTAATTGAAAATAGCCAGTAGCGTGAGAAATGGGAGGAGAAAAGTGACATATTTATCCAAATGTACACCACTGGATCAAGAATTGACAAATGTTTTTCAACAAAATATGCCTTTTCACATTTAGAAACAACCTGCCAAATGTCAAATCAATTTATTCATCCATTTTAAAGTTATCAAATAAAAGCATTCAAATTTTAATAAATTCGAAAAGTAAATGAGCTGGACCCCTCAATCCTTATATCATTTTGTCCAATTTTACATTCAAACGTTGTCATTTGAAAACACCCTGTATATATAGAGCGTCCCAATTAAAATTTGCATTTTTTTTCGAAGATAAGAATATTGGCAAAATTAGATCTAGGAAATTATTCAATATTAGTTTACATCCTTCGTAACGGTCACGGTTTTTATCAAATTGTAATAGTTCCATACTTCCTGCATAAAACAGGGACAAAAACTTCTAATATAATAACCTAACCAATTATTATCAGCCAATTTGTCTTATCTTCTTTTTTCCAAAGAGACCTTGAAACTGGTAGCTTTACTCTGATTTGATTATTTACCTTGAACATGACCGTTGTTTTGCTTCTGTTCCTAATAAAAAAAAATTGTTATGTCGCCAAGTGACAAATTTCAATTGTTCCTATAAATTCGACAATCTATTTTTATTTTTGCACTTACAGATGGACGCAGTCGAACGAAAACAAAACATGTGATGACCAAAACAGTTTAAAATAGCTTCTTGACATTTTATTAAGCAGTTCCCATTGTAGTCAAAATTATCATGACTATAGAATGTTGGACTGTTAACAAAAATTTATTATGAATACTACTGAATTTATAGCTGAAAATGTATTTTTATACAGTCAAAATACAGAGTTAACACAATTTGGATAATCTAGGACAAGGTTCTTAATTGAAACGTATCAGTCACACGTTTTACTGATGTACCAATAGTCAATATAATTTCACAAGGATATTTTTACAATTGTACCAGTTCTTCTAAAAATAGAGCATCATTAGTGTGACGTATAAGTGTAAATTAGACGACGCGTTCGAGTCAACGTGTTCGTAATTGTAAAATTTCAACAATGGAGAGTCACTGTCGATGTTTTAAGTGGTTAAACTTTAATTTTAAGAAATACAAAGCCATTTGATTCTTCCCACGCCAGCTGTTATATCTTGGATCTTTTTTCATTCCTTGAGAATATTAAAAAGTTTCCAACAAATAAAACTACAGGCCTTGGGAGAAACTTCAAGAATATGAAATCCAGTGGGACAATGACGAAAAAAGGAAGGGTAAGTAGGGAAAATATTTATAGTAATATACACCAAAATATCTTTGGTAATAAATCAATGATTCAAGCCATATATAGGTATACTAACATGAGTCAACAATGTTTTTATATTACGTTACTTCACGGGTTTAAAAATGTGCCAACAATTTAAAATCTACAAGTGTACATAATGTAATACGATAATAAAAACTGGTACGATATTTATGAAATCTATGTCAAGTAGAAAACAATAAAATCAAATACGAAATTTTTTATACAATATTAGATAGTAAAAATAACAAAATAGATATTAAATTTGTTTACTGATTATATTACAGCTTCAACAACTATCAGGTTTCAGTTAACAATAAAATATTTAAATATTTAGGTGCCTAATTTTATATTTTTAACTTTAATACCTACCTCTATATATTTTTGTTACACCCTGCATAATTAATGACATTTTTATCTAAGATATTTGACAGTTCACATTCGAAGCAGTCGTCACTTATAAATGTAAGTACTTTAAAAAAGAAAAGAAAGAAAACTTCCTCCTTATTGTTTTCTTTTCTTTATTTTTTGTCACTTTTTTTTTTCTCTGTGTAAGGACTGCTTTTTATTCGCAGGTATCAAAACATTCAACTTCAATATACATATTATAAAACTATATATTTTTTAGCAGTCTAGTCCTAATTACTTCTCTTTAACCGCTAATGAGTTTGATAATCTATTAATAAACGTAAAAAAAGTATATTTCCAGATCTATTTTTCCGGTTTTCAATTTAAAATCAAAAATAAAATTTCACAAATTTATATACTTTTCTAGATTTTCATTTTTCAATCGTATCTTTCGTGCAATATGGAAGAAGCCATTTTCCAGACGATTGAAATTTTTTTACCCTACTTTCCCACACACCCCTGTGTCAAAACAAATCTGTTGCGCACATTATAGAAAATAGCCATCTCCTTGTGTAGGAGGAAATTTTTTTATTTTTTACCAACCTGTAGAGCATGTGAATCGGCGTCGTTCTCAATGTCAGATATCTGCACTCCATCAAGATCGGAATAAGATGGTCCACTGTAATCAGAAACTACACTAGATCCACAGCTATTTCCAGAATCATCCATGTTCAAATCTGCATGCTTATATTCCGTACCCATTTCACTAATGTTAATCACTGATACAAATGAGGACCAGTAACCACTTACACTCGGATATTTTTCACCGAAAATTTTTTTTTGTGTTTTAAATTTTTATTAATTAATTATTAATGTGATTTGACAGATTTTTGGGTAAATTAGTGACTTGTTCTACCTCACTTCTCAACTGATCGCGCCGCACTGTTTAAAGTTTGAGGTAGAAGTAGAATTGTGTTTGCTTCGCTCAACACGAAAGACCGTCACCGTCTCGCAAATTGTAATAGGCGCCTGCGTTTTGTGTGCGGTCTAGGTTTTGTGCTGATTAAAGCTACCAAAGTTGCCACATACTCTTGTATTTCCATGCTATAAAGTATATTAAATAAGTTACATCACTTAAGAAGACAGAAGACTTATTGGCTGAATATGCTGTAATCAGATCGCTATGGGGATCCACAATAAGCTCAGGAGGCTGAGGTGGTACCGGCGTAGGGACGGCTCTTTTTAAACATCTGATCCTACGAATGAATGAAAATGAATACACGTAAATCAAGCTTGGCAACACAGGTTTTGCCGAGAATTCGTTCTAGATGAAAATGGAAAAGTCTATAGTCAAAGGCACTCTTAACGTGCGGGTCATACGATTCAACAAAGACATACTCACAGTTTTTGTTTTCTTTTATTACGTTAAATTATAACTTCCAAATGAAATCCGTTAGATAAATAAGACAGACTTATGCAATTTTGACGGGAAAAAGAAGGATATGTATTTAGTTTTCAGCGATTCTAAAAAGTCTTTCACCAGCAGAGTTTTCATTTAAATATGTCAGTCTTGTCACTTTGACAATTCAAAGTGACAATATGAATAATAAGTAGCAATTTTCAGTTTTTTTGTACTTAGTTCGATGGATTATTTCGAGAATGAAAGAAGAAGTGTAAATTCGTCAATCTGCAGTGTAATCTCACATTTTGGTAACCTCTGGGTTTTCTGATTTGATACATATGGTTAGTGACCTTTGAACCCGCACGTTAAGAGTGCCTTTGACTATAGTAAAGTTGACTGTTTCTGTCGGAATCTTAAAGAAAATTGTCTCATTCAATAGTTGAGATTTTTTCTGACACTTTCAATGGTTTTAATTTATTCTTTTGATGTCCTTACTGACCTCAATAATCCTTAGTAGCTATGAAATGCCAGAAAATTCAGGATTTAGAATTATTATTATGGCGTTGTTAAAATTTGGTAGGGAGGCTCTCCAGATTAAAAAAGCAAGTAGGTATAGTTTTTAGAGGTTAGGATATGCGTCAATTAATGAGCATAAATGATGATGTAAAGATAATAAATTGCCTTTTCGATATTTTGAAATAATGTAAACCGTTCATTTTTTATGCAAAAGTTCAATGAATTCGTACATGTGATAAATCCGATACATTTTAAAAATATAACTAATAGTATTAGCAAATTTAAAAAAAAAAACATATATAATCACGAAGTGACGCAATTGTATTGATTTTACACCAATTTTCTACAATTTTACGATGAACTCAATGTCAAGGATTTTTTAAAATCAGAGACGGCTTCAACCCTATCAGTTAGGTTAATATTTTTCAAATTAATTACAAATTACGAACCTGTGCCTGAAGGGACACCTCAAGAAACTTAATTTAGAGAAGTAAGAAGAATGTACCTAGTAAAGGATCTTCTAGGAGTCTTTCCTGAGGAGCTGTATACAAGGGAGGGGGCACAAGTCTTATAAAGTTTGTCTAGAATCCTCCAAACACATACTTGCAAACTGCACATCAATTTAGAATCCTGGAGAAGGAGGAAGGTTGGCAAGATTGGCTAACAGGTTTTCAAGATTTTGCAATAGATTTTTATATAATAAACAATTTTAATTCTAAAAATGTTGAGTAGTGATTTTAGGATTCGACTCTGTTTAAACCAAGTTGAACTCGTTTATAATCAGTAACAGCCACGTGAAATGTATTAATGTTGAATATTAAATGATTTTTGTTACCATTTCAAATTTTCAATGCCTTGACAGCATATATTTATTGCTCATTAATAGATCGCAGTCAAAAGCGAAAATTATTGTTAGTTTAATTAAAGAATCAAAGATAAGAAACGTTTAATTATTTAGCATACATATGCAAGTTTTATTTACTTTTTGAACGGAAGTATACATAATATATAATCAAAATTCAGCAGATTTAAGATTATATTTTATTTCAAATTAAACCAAAATAGAAGATTAAGTAGTTAACTTGAATTTTGAATGGTACAGGATGTTTACTTTTCTTGCTGACAGAAGTGACATTCATTCAACTTCTTAAAAAGCATATAGAGTCCATTTTTTATCCAATATATTCACGATATCACCTGTCAGTTTTCAAGTGGACGGAAAAGGATATTATAATTAACACCAATATTTACCCAATCGATTTTTTGTTTATATGCAGAATTACATAACAACTCGTTTGGCCAGTCTCTATTACACGACAATTTAACTATTCGATTCCACAAAAGTGAGCGAGCAGATTTACTTTCATTTTAATCGAAAATCCTTGAGACAAGAATTTATTATAGATACGAGTGTATTTTGATATTTTAGTTATTCAAGAATGAGAAACACGAAATATTATAATAGGCGATATTTTTTAGATAAAGCTGTTGGAATTGTTTGATATTATCAGCAACATAATTTTGACATAACAAGAGATTATCTAAGCTATCAGTAGCTTTGTAAATATTTATCTGGAATTTCGTTTTTTTCCATCAACAAACACTTTTTGTATTTGGCCTAGAAAAGTAAAGTGCATTGTTGACAAAATATTGTTTTATATGATAAAGATCTACACGAGCCAAGCAAAATTGTACCTGGGATTGATAATGTTTAAATTCAGTTATACTTTGACCATTTTCAGTTTGAGGACCATAAAATAAAGTAATGTTGTCAGATATATTTTCTGAAATTGTTGTGCTCATTTTACATATGTTTCCCATTACTTCAATATACTGATAGTTCATGATTTTCTTAGAAAACTAGTTTGGAAATATTTAATAAAAAATACGTAAGAATTAAAAAAGTCGCTCGAAACTGTTATAAGAAAAGAAATTAATTAGAACAACTTCATGTATGCCCGATATATTTTGAAAATCTGGCACTGCAGGTGCACCTGCATGGTATCGCCAGTTACCGAGTGAAATATTGCTCATAATATCGAAAAATTCGGGTAGCTACTAAGGTGGTCCACTATAACATTAAATTTTTTATGGGATTAGGGTGCAAGCCACTTGTTTACTTTCATAAGTCTCATAGGCGTGTGCAATTCTGTTTGTATATTCATATGTAGACCTATTTAAAATAATATAGTAGTATCTATTTCTTGGTTGAGTGAGTTTAATGAAGTAATAATACCTATATTGAGTGAATTGATATCAATATAATATTTATTTGTTCGTAGACGTTAGGGTGAGTTTTGAAAATATAATTCATTTGTAATTAATTAGAATGGCATTTTGGAGACCATTTGTAACGACAGTCCATGATGATGGGCGGGAATCTAATAACTTGGTGCCACAAGCAAATGACTTAGCAATAAATGATGATAGGGCCGAATTTAAAAACAAAGATTGACATGTTCAGTGTCAACGCGTTGTTTTAAATATATACGCGTCTATACATTATTTCACAATATTCGAATTTATAAAAAAAATGTATGCACGCCATTGGGCGGCTTCTTTCTTCAATGGATTTAAAAATATGGGTCATCAAATTAACATTGGTTATACTTTACATCTTGTAAAGCTTTCCGTCAGATTTTCTAATGTCAAATAGATATAACAATCTTGTCTGCTAAATTTGTACATTTACGAAAAACTTATTCATCTGTAACTTGAAGTTTAATGAACCCACTTTTAAGTTAGTCACAACTGTTTTAAAATAATTATTAGTAACATTTTTATAAAAAGTAAAAAACCAACTAGTTGACACAATTAAAACAGCTTTAAGCGAGTACATGAAAACGAAATCAACTAACAATAATATAAACGAGATTTCGTAAACTTTTATTTAGCAATTAGGTGTATATATATGTAATTATTTCATGTATTTTCCACCTTTCGCGACCTTCTAAGCGACCTTCTTCCAATCATTACATTACCAGAAATACCAGAACATATAAGTATACAGGGTGACACAAAACTTTGTACCACAAACTTGAGAGATATCTCTGTATCTGTAGATTAGGGAGGGTGAGTATAGGCTCACAGATCTTGGGCCACATGTACATCCTCCCGTCATCATCCACACGGCTGGTGTAGATCTACACTCTTCCTGTTCACACATCCTGTCTAGAGGTGTGACCACTAGCCCCATAGTATGGAAGTGGTTCCTTAGTTGACAGAGTAAAAAAATGTATTTATATTTATCAAACGCCTAATTGTTTTCAACTAGCTCCAAATACGTACCCAAAAATTGGCACCAGCTCCTATACTCTGTTTCTTATTGTCTGACAGCACGCGAAAAGGTCACAGATGCTAGTCAGGTAGTAAACCATAAGCGTCACCGTAACTTGTTAATAGGCCTGAACGAATGAATTTTATTTCAACTGTAATGTCGACCGAATCTAATTGAATAAGCAGAATAAACTAATATCGCCACTGCCGCAATATTTATCATTTATCTGGCATTGTTCAGTTTTATTACCATATTGTATTTTGAGCTGAAACAGGGATGTATAGATAACCAATACAGACACCTAATTGTTTTGCATTAGAATTTTAGTATTTACTTGTAAAATTCTAAGGATCACTCTGTAAAAGATACATTTCTATTTGAATATTTAATGAGGCTACTGTGCTGTCAAACATTAAGAAATAAACTATAGACTATAACATTTATTAAAAAATATATCTGTTTTTTGTCCTCATTAAATAAATAGATATGGAGCTAATTGTGGTTATGATTGATAGTGATACCAACAAAAATAAACCTTATTTATTCTACCTGAGTATCGAATATTTTGGAATATTGAAATATAAACCTTTGCGGTTTTATCCAATTAAATTTATTTATTTTCAAAAATGTTTTAATAAAGTGTCCACACACTTTTGCATAAGTTAAAGCATGTTTAAGCTTTTGAAATGGATTTTGGAAAAAATCTTCATTGCATATGGGTTCTCTAAGCTCATAATAAGAATCCTCATATAAATATAATAATAGAATAAGTTCTGTATGGTATTGTGGCATATTGGTGTCAATTTAAGTAAAATTCTCGATTTGGAAATCAATTTTAGCAATGTGAAAATATCGTTCAGGAGGAGAAGAAGTAAGGAATCATTGGTAGAGGTCAACTGTGCTAGCCACAGACATCTAACGATTATTTTTGCTTCTACCTTAATGTCCTTGAAAATCTGAATATCATACTAATTGTGGCAGATGTTAGGAATGGTTAATGTGGTGTTTAAGGAATAGAGATGATATGATATGAATTTTGGATTTCTTGGACTAAATAATTCTTGGATAGTCATGGAGAGTCTGTACAAATGGCAACTCTTTCATGGGAATGGTTACTGTGCTTAAAATATTGTAGAATACCTACTGCAGATTTTCCAGTATGCACACTGTACAAAGGAGGAGTTGGGGAAGAACTGTGTCTTTGCTGTGGTAAAGTAAACTCACCTGAGGAGGGTGCATGATCCAGAAAGGGGTTGGGGAAAAAGGAGTGGGATTCGTGAATGAGAGATTTTTACTTGTCAAAAAAATAAACAGGCTGTAAAAAAATTATGTTTATCTTAAAGAATATTCTGTTTTCATTTTCAGTTGGTGAAATACCAAGTCTGTGAGCTAATTAACGAACATTCATATTCCGCGCTTGTACAAATACATGTTTTACAGTTATTTGCTTTTTTCAATGTCTTACACAATAAAGAATGTTAACTATAGTTATTTTATATAAAAAAGTGGCTATTCAAGTGTGGATTTTTTTATTAGACGTTTTACACCTATTCTTTTAATGATTGTGCTCAATAATACTTTAATTACCATACTGGGTGATTCTTTTTAATAGTATATAACTTCCAAACGGTTCTAGATAACCAGAAGCTCAGTTCAAATAACTTAAATACAAAAAAATCTGTGTGCCTTTTAGGTGATTGGTAATATACAGGGTGTGTTAATATAAATTGCTTGTCTTTTTTTATCAAACCTATGCAGTATATGATTTATATAATTTTCAAAAACAAGTAGACTCAACCAAAATTTCTATAAGCACAATAATCTTTGCAATCTTCACGTGGTACTGCTAGCAGTACCATGCTACACCGAGATATCATCGAAACAAATGAATGCGGATGATTCGCAATTTCTTTCTTCACCATTACTATATTAAATTACCAACAACCATTAAAAAGTAGGTCATGCAAATGCCTTACACAGATTATCTTTGTCAGTTGCTAGTATTCGACGGTACTTATATTTAAACTTCGATTCGGTTGGTGCTTTGATGGAACTCACTCCGTTTCCTTGTATTGCACATACTTCGCAATAGCTTCTTATTTTATTAATATTAATAATTGTATGATTGTTTCCCATGCTATTCACAAACTGATTAACAATTATTGTCAATCAAAGTGACCTGTCCACCTTCCTGAGAAGGACAGGATGACCTAGGAGGACAATTCCTGGGGAGGATATACCATGGGTCACATGTTACCTAGGTGTAGTTCTTTTCCTGGATCCTAAATCTCATTCTCAAACTCTGTAACAGCTATTCCTCATCAAAAAGTACACTCAATAGGTCATTCCAATACAAACTAATTACTGGAGTACCGAATTAACCGACCCATTGCCTAGCCCATTGAAAGCATCTATGCCACGGCCGAATCTAAAAGATCCATTGAACTTTATAGCTGTCGAAACTTGAAATCACTTTCGAACAAATTATGAACTTGACCTTGAACAATCGAAATTTTGTTGTTGTTTTCATTGTGCGTAGTGCGTAACAAAAAGTTTTATAAATAGCTTGTAATATGTTTGCATAAGATTTGATTTTTTTTTAAATTACAAATCTTAGATTGCTTGAATAGTAGTCAGGATATTTAGCATGATAATCAGGTTGCTTTAAAGGCACTAAAAGCTACAACTTAGGGAGTCTTAAACAGACTGAAAGCCTGTTTCATATTAAACAGTCTCTCCTATACATTCTGTTGTTAGAAGCTACAATTTATATTTTAAAACAATTTACTTATTTGCCAACAAAAAATTATTGAAACATTCTTTTCATGTACTAGTAATTCTTCAAATTACTTAATTGTTATTGCGATAAAATGGATTTTTATCCTTCCATATCGAGAAACAATTTAAATTCTTTAGATTTAGGTTTTTTTGTTTTTAAAATATTTGTTCAAACCAAAACATTAAACTTTTGTGAAAAAGTGTTCTGTCTAATGTGTTTCTTAGAGCGAGACACTAGTAGCGCGTAAAAGAGAGATGTTGAACGTGTAGCATTTTGTGGCACAAAGCTACCACTAGCGCCTACGTTGGCTACTGGTATGAACTAGCATTCAAGGAACGCGCCTTTTGAATTTGTTAGTTTTCAGCATTTTATTAGTAGGAGGAGAAGAAAAAAAAATCTGCTAGTGTGGTTAGAGGCGGGGTTTGTTAGTTCAGTTAGTCGCTGTGATGCGCCATGCTCAACTGGCTGCGCACAAACTTTGTGCCAGTCTCTTCCACATTTTTTAAAACCTATCTTATATTTATTACTCTATGGTAGAAGCAGAGTATATCAGTAGGTGTTTTATCGTAAAGTTTACACTTTTTGTTCATCAATTTTAACCATTTTGTGCAGATGTTCATTTGTTATATCTAAATAAAAACACCATTTTTGTGTAACAAATAGTCTTGTTGGCAGCGACAGCAATAAAATTCAAATTTAATTGTCAATTCAACTCTGATATAATCATCAAGATTCTCTTCATTTGGAAATAATTACTTTTAATAACATGGAGATCTTGACCATTTGTTTTTTTTTGTATTGTAATTAGAACAAGATGATTTAATGATAATAATGAAGAAAGTGTAACTAAAAGCTTGTGATATCAGTCCTAAAAGATCTAGTGTACACTATTTCTTGTAGACCATAGGGTTAGCACTTTCTCGGCCTTTTCTAGTAATTGTTTATCAAAATATTGAGTCTCAACATTGACGTACATACAGGGTTTTACGAAACTCTCGAAAAGCGAAAAGTTTTTCTCGAGACGAGAACGAGATCGACGAATGTGTGACTGCTGCAAAAACATTGACGAAATTCGCAATCTTTGTTCGTTTTATATTTAATCACTTACGCACGTACAAAATTGCTTTTTTTTTCCTTGTTCCAGCCTTGCACACAAATTGAAACCAAAAAAAATCTGCGGAAGAACAAGACAGACAACAGTTAACCTTGCTTTATGGCCGATAAATTTCTGAAAGTGGCTTTTGTTTGTTTTAAAAGTACATAAGTTGTTTACAATAAAAATTCACGTGATTCTGAAAAAAAGTTTTTAAAAGCTGTAGAATTTCAAACTACGTCACATCGTTGTTCAGGGTGTTCCAAAACTGCGGAACAGTAAACTAGATTTCAATTTATATTAATTTTTAATGCATTTAAGGCCATACGTTCACTTTTACAAATGAAAACTACAAAAACAAAACTGAAAATTAAAATATTTTGAGTCATTCGACCTCGAATTATCTTCGACGATATTATTATGAGCATTACTTTCAAATCTTCTTTTTCATCTCACTCTTACTCTTACGGATAACCCGTTACGTATAATATTTAGCATTAGGTACTTATTTTTTTTTTAAATGTCATTAACAACAATTTTAACGACAATGCGATTGGTGTGCATTACTCTTCAGTGGCGTTACAAAAGTATTCATATTAATTATTGAAAATTCATCACCAAATATAAACATACAGGGTGCTTCAAAAAGATAAGGTTTTGTAACAAGCTCTTGGGACATTCTGTAGATACAGATATGTGTTACTTGATGTCTCGTATGGTAACATTATTCACAAAGTATTGAGATGCATCTGCAAACTATAAACAACTGGAAAAACTGACTCTTAAATACCTACTAAATTTATATTTTCGAGATCCGGGTGACAATTCAACCAGTCCGACGGAATTTTAAGAAAATAAATTAACAAGTTTTATTTCTTCATCATTATTCCAAGTCAGAAGGACTCAAGGTTGATTCGTAAGTAAAAATAACAAAAAGTCTATGAGCTGAATAGTACAGGGTGTTTCTTTGATAATTTTAGGTGAAAAAATGTTTTAATATTAAATAAGGTAAAAGAAAAACCAAAATATTTGTTTTTATATATACAGGGTGTCCCATATTAGATGATAGAGGCATTAGAAATAATAACAGCTTTATTTATATGAGGAAACTGAAATATATGCGATATTTAATAATATTTTACCTATGCAGGTGTCGACATTTCATGTAAAATGTTTTTGTTACAAAATAATCTCCGATGTGAGTGAATTAAAGTGGGTTAATGGCTTCATAACAGTCTCCGTATAGATGATTAGATCCTTGAAATAATCTAATTCGCTGGAGATTTATTTACTTCTGACATTTTGTAATTATAAAGTCCTAATTTCGTATACCTGAATGTATATACTTGTCTACTATTTGCTTTTGATTGTGACATTTTATCAATTTGTATACTTAAAAATTATTTAAATAATTTATGAATATTGAGTAAAAGCATATTAAATAATGGATAGGAAATTAATGACTTGTTTACATCTTGGACAATAAAGGATGTATTTTCCTTCTTTACAAATCGATCTATTCATATGAAAGGTACAGATATTTATGCAGCTCGAGGCAAGGCACCCTTGACGCAAAAACCAATTCGAGGCCTGTTGTTTGTTTGTAACTTTCACTCGTTCGAACCGGAGTTTAGAGCGGGCTGCATTCGATGTAGGCCTTGACATTTTCCAACGTCAACATTAGGACGGCGACAATCACCACTAGCCTGTTCTTATGTATGTAAATAATAAACTGCTCTTCAAAAAAAAATTTCGTTGTCTATACCATAAGAAAATTTATAGATTTTTCGAGATATAGTGACGCAAAGTTGAAGATATTTGATTGTAACTCATCCTACAGACTTGTTCTCAATTTCAGTCTATTCAGCATGAAAAAAGACAATTTTTCGACCTTTTCAACCAATTTTTTTTCGAAATATAAAGCCTCAAAGTTGACATTCACTATTTTTTAATACGTTTTTTGACATAGTTGAAGATATTTGATTGAAACTTGAAAACTATTCATCATACAGAGTTGTACTCACTTTCAGTCGATTCAGCATTAAATTTTCTACATTAAGCCAATTTTTCGGCCTTTTTTACCAATTTTTTTTCAAAATATAGAGTCTCAAAGTTGACATTCACTATTTTTGCATATATCATAAGACACAGTTGAAGATATTTGGTTGTAACTTGAAAACTATCCATCGTACAGACTTTTACTCACTTTCAGTCGATTCAGCATGAAATTTTCTACAGCAAGACAATTTTTCGGCCTTTTTTACCAATTTTTTTTCGAAATATAGAGACTCAAAGTTGACATTCAATATTTTTGCATACGACATATGACTCAGTTGAAGATATTTGATTGTAACATGAAAAATATTCATTGTACAGACTTGTACTCACTTTCAGTCGATTCAGCATGAAGTTTTCTACATTAAGCCAATTTTTCGGCCTTTTTTACCAATTTTTTTTCAAAATATAGAGTCTCAAAGTTGACATTCACTATTTTTGCATATATCATATGACACAGTTGAAGGTATTTGGTTGTAACTTGAAAACTATCCATCGTACAGACTTTTACTCACTTTCAGTCGATTCAGCATGAAATTTTCTACAATAAGACAATTTTTCGGCCTTTTTTACCAATTTTTTTTCGAAATATAGAGTCTCAAAGTTGACATTCACTATTTTTGCATATATCATATGACACAGTTGAAGATATTTGGTTGTAACTTGAAAACTATCCATCGTACAGACTTGTACTCACTTTCAGTCGATTCAGCATGAAATTTTCTACAATAAGACAATTTTTCGGCCTTTTTTACCAATTTTTTTTTAAAATATAGAGTCTCAAAGTTGAAATTCACTATTTTTGCATATGTCACATGACACAGTTGAAGATATTTGATTGTAGCTTGAAAACTATCCATTGTACAGACTTGTAATCACTTTCAGTCGATTCAGCATGAAATTTTCTACAATAAGACAATTTTTCGGCCTTTTTTACCAATTTTTTTTCGAAATATAGAGACTTAAAGGTGACATTCAATATTTTTGCATACGACATATGACTCAGTTCTGTGACTCAGTTGAAGATATTTGATTGTAACTTGAAAAATATTTATAATAAAGTCATGATATAGTATAATATTTCTTAGACCCTTCAACTGTACCACCAATGAAGTAGTTTATCCAAACAAATCATTGTTGTTAATAATTAAAACCTTTCAAGTAGTGCACTGCAGTTGATAAGCCAATAACCATTTATCATGAATATTATTATACCTGTAAAATATACATAAAACTCAACTCGATTACTACATGGTAAAAATACAAAATACATGCACAAATTACTGGCTGTTCGATGCTGACAACTATTAATCTAGATTATTATCAATATAGAACATACGTGAATATCATTTTATTTAAAATAAAATTAACTTTATCGAAATTAATGCAAAATGCACTATACCCACGCTATAATGGAAATAATAATTGTTAGTTACATACACTGGTCCATGGAAATTCGAAGAATTATATGAAAAGCAGACTGGAGTTTTCGACGAGTGTATGTCTGTTAAAATCACTTTATATGTTTATAATTGAACATGTTTTTCGAGATTTGAATCAACATTATACATATTTAGTAATAACACTCAAATAAATCAATTCCATTTATTCTCATTATTGTTTAAATATACAATATTGATTTTGTCATCAATAATATTTCACGCGAGTTATTGGAAATATATTTTCGTAAATACGTTTTAATCCAGTGACAGGGGGTGCCTTATTTTACTTTTTTAAAGCACGCCTATGCGTGGAAAAAATATAAAAATTATAATAAAATAATGAAAAATAAAAAGTATATGTTTAATTATCAACAAACAAGTTATAATAATTTTAATTATAAATAATATATGCCAGACAGATGGATCTGCATATAGAGTACTTCATAGCACCTGCGTTTTGACTTGCGTAAGAAAAGACTGTTGTCCAAAGTTATGTACTTTACGTGAAAAATTGTTAAAGATCACGTCATATAAGAAAAATTTGTTTATAATAAGTAATATGGGAAATCAGTCATGAAAAATTAGACATAAATATTTTCTCGAAATGAATCATACTAATTCAATAATAGTTATTTATGCAACAAGTGCAAAAAGTGAGTGTTTTTTGCACGCGACGTGAAATTGTCCAACGAGGTCTTTAGGCCGAGTTGGACAACACGTCGAGCGCAAAAAACACGTTTTGCAAGAGTTGCATACAATATTTTTTCTAAATTCATGCAAAAACTGGAAAATTAGAATATAATATGTCAAGAACCTAACCTAACCTAATTAAACTCAACCCGGTCTTCTTTTTTTTCGAAGTAAATATTTAATTCTTTTGAATAGCAATCAAACATTGCGCAACTAAACATCAAAACCAGTGGTGTACTGCATTTTATCATTATTATTTATTATTTTGGCCCATTACTAGAGCAATTGTACTAGCTGGCGCCGTGGTTTACTTCTTTATTATATATAGGGTGTTTTGTTTATAACGCAACCTTTAAACTCGATTTTTATCCACTTTAAACCATTTAATTTATTCGAGATTTTTCACTTTCCTCAAGGACTTATAATATAATTTTAATAAAAAGTTTAATAGAGCGAATCCGACTGGTAAAGCTTTATTATGCTCGATTTTATTTATGATTGATTTATATTTTCAATAAACGTACTGACACTGCTTCACGATTTGATATTTAAAGATTTATTTAGTTACATAATGATTCTATTTATAAATTATTGCAAAAAAATACATTTTATATTTTCAAAGAGATGAAATGAAGCTGTCTATATAAATTTTTTGAAAACCCACTCGTGAAAAATAGAATAGAAAGGTGAATCAAAAAAAGGCAGGGAATGTTCGAGTTCTATACAAAGGAATTGCTGCCAATATAACGAATAAAAAAATACTGAAAAAGGCTAGTCGCATAAAGAAGTAGTCCCTTTGAGTGTTGAGTCATTTTGTGGTGTATTCATTATTTTAATAAAGCAATAAAGATGTTGGTAATGATAAAAAACATGCGAAAATCTTATGTTTTGAACGATAAACCTTAACTGTCCTTGTCATAAAAAACCACTTAGACTGAACTCAATAAAGATGGGCAAAATGACACAATACAATTTTTTTATTGAACCACTCTGTATACTAAACTATCTTTGTTTCTTTTTGGATACAGCTTGTGAGTAGTGACCTAAAAATATTGGCATATGACCAATTATGTAATTAATCTGAATTGCACATAATAAAACATTGAAACATAACAAATAATTACAGCATGTACATATCTTACGTTTGTATTGCAGTAGCCACGCCTTAAATTCAACAGGAAACGACCTTGGCTACATTTTCGTTCTCACACTGCAAAACGGATCCGTTCGACATGTAAATGAGTATTTTTTTTTCTTCGTCGAATATGGGAGAACTCAGGAGAACTAAGAAAATAAAACTAACTGCGAAGTAATTGATATTACCTCAACTGTTATTGGGTTTTTTTTAATTCTACAGCGGGTCCTTCAAGGTCGTAGAGGAACATAAGTAACATTTGTTAAATATTGTTTATTTATATTTTGAATTGAACTTCTTTATTCAAATCTACGGCTAAGAAAATTCATTTCATTTAAACAGCCCCCTTTTTTCGATATTCCGCTGGAAAACTGTTAAATAATAGTATATTCTTCAACGAGTGAAAGATGATGGCTATTATTCACGCGGGTGAAGTTTCAGAATCATCCAAGTGAATATTAGCCATTCTACACAAGTAAAATACTATACTTTCTCCACGACTAAAAAAAGGAAGCTTCCAGTGAGGATCGAACCCCAATCGTCCGCGCCAGAGTCAACTATTTCTACCACTAGGCTATAGAGCATGTTTATTTTCAAAAAGGGATACGTAACATACAGTTTTTATCGAAACCCTTACATTTATAAATGATAATTGGGAGTTATAACTAAATATAAATACTGTTGTTCATTTTTTCCTCTAAATAATACGTAAAATTATGATTCTATCATTATTTTGACGTTTCAAACGACGTGCTGTCAGACGTGTGAAGAATATATATCATTATGTAGCTAAATATGTAAAAATAATTTGTTCGTTATTATTTAGTCGTAGAGAAACACAATTATTCCCTTCCCCATCATTCTCTCTCTTCTATTAGAATATAGAGATGGGTTATATTGTTTTTAACTGTATAAGAAGTAATCAAATCAATATTAGAGTCGATCTGTATCATAAAAGTCCCATAATGTAAAGCAACCAGCTTGTTGAAATTAGAAATCGTAGTTGTTTAGTGAATTGTACTCTTAATATTGCGAGAATAATTCATATTCAGGTCCGTTGCTAGAGAAAATTATCAATTTTATTAATATTACTGAAATCAAGATCAGAAGCAAACATACATATTGCGAAAATCCTTTCGGAATCCTCGTCGTACAAGTGCGAAAAGGAATATATAAGAAAAAAGCTTGAAAGAGAGATAAAGAATGATTGTGCGCGGTCATCAAGGCGTGTACTTAATTCCAGAAACCAGTGGCCCCCCTATTTTAACCTTTTGTTGCCAAAAGCGCATATTAATGTGTACAAATGATATTTTTGACTCGTTTTCGTTGACTTTTTTTCAAAGTCATGCATAATAGGTAAAACTAAACACTTCCATCATTTTCTCTGTAAAGTACACTGTTGCCGGATGTTTAAATCTATTGTTAAAAGGCTTAGAATTGAACAGTATCTCGAGACGGTCCTGTTTTATCTTTAGAATGTAATCTTATTCAATGGTCTGGAGAGGAAAGGGGGGAATAGCCGCCCGCACAGGCGTCCTTGTCAAGGATATCAACTGCCGTTAGAACTTACAATTATTGCAGGTTTCGATTTTCGTATGTAATTACAATTTGCATTCACTTTTGCAACTGTTAATCCGATCAAATACGTTCGTTAATAATATTATTATACAGTGCGGGCAATCTAAATAGAATAAATCGGTTACTGTTCTGTAAATATTGCTGTCTACCCAACCTTTCCTCGAGTATTATAATTTCTCGTCCCTTTTTTTATCAAAGATGACAATAAACAATATTTTTGTTGAAGGCGTTTGACACAGTTGAAGATATTTGGTTGTAACTTGAAAACTGTGCATCGTACAGACTTGTTCTCACTTTCAGTCGATTCAGCATTAAATTTTCTACAATAAGACAATTTTTCAGCCCTTTTTACCATTTTTTTTCTAAAATATAGAGACTCAAAGTTGACACTCACTATTTTTGCATACGTCATATGACACAGTTGAAGATATTTGATTGTAACTGGAAAACTATACATTGTACAGACTTGAACTCACTTTCAGTCGATTCAGCATTAAATTTTCTATAATAAGACAATTTTTCAGCCCTTTTTACCAATTTTTTTCCAAAATATAGAGACTCAGAGTTGACATTCAATATTTTTGCATACGACCTATGACACAGTTGAAGATATTTGATTGTAACTGGAAAACTATTCATTGTACAGACTTGTACCCACTTTCAGTCGATTCAGCAGGAAATTCTCTATCTTAAGACAATTTTTCGGCCCTTTTTACCAATTTTTTTTCCAAAATATAGAGACTCAAAGTTGATATTCAATATTTTTGCATACGCCATACGACACAGTTGAATATATTTGCTTTTAACTTACCGTACTTTGTATTTAAAATATTAGTTTTAATAATAGTAATAACAATAATAATAAAACAATTCATTTCAACCCCAGATTGTTCATTTCTACGCTTATGCTTTCAATTATATTACATTCACCGATAACTTTCAATAATCGAATTATTACATAAAGATGTAATAGTGAATGTAATACTTTTGCAATTTCAATGCATCTCACAAATTCTTCAACTGAATTTAAACCAGTCGAAGAAGTAAATTGTGTAGACATTTCATTGTTTTTGGGTGTGGTACAATAAAGAGAAAATAATAATTGGTTAAAAAAAACACAGTTTTAGCTTAAAAATATTTATTTTAATAATTTATGAGTTTTTTAACAGTATCCAAGCACTTCCATTTGTCTGGCAAATAAAATGGTTCGAAAACGTGCGGGAATGGCGTGTCATAGCCCGTGACTCTCTGGACAGGAGCCTCAAGATGCAAAAAACACTCCTCCTGAAGAAAACACATTATTTTATTAGGTATTTCAAGTATCACCTACTTATTTTCTATATTTAGTGCTATTTTTTTATTTTTTAAGTTAGCAACTCGTTTTCTTTTGAATTAGAAGCGGGAGATTTAAAATTACCGGAAACTGTCACTTCTAGAAACGTCAACGTCATTTCACGTGCGTAGAACCGGCTGGAGTTTGAAAGTATCAAATGTCAAATGTGTCAAAATAGAGCATTTGTCTTTGAGCTGCATTTTTGGCAACCTATTAATAAAATTTTTATTTTTTTAAGGATTTAACCTACTTGAATAGTTGCAGAGATTTCCGCTCCAAATCCTCCTGTTAACGGAGCCTCATGAGATATTAGAACTCGCTTAGTTTTCTTTACAGACTGTAAAAAATTATAAAATTGAATAAAAACTATAAAAAAAATTTATTTTTCTTTTCTTTGTTTTACCTTAAACACAGTTTCCATGTCCCACGGTAAAATAGAAACCAAATCTATAACTTCACAAGAAACTTTTAACTTCTCCTTAGCAATTTCAGCAACTTCTCTTAGCACATGGACTTGTGTTCCCCAACCTATCAAAGTAACATCATTTCCTAAAAAGAAAACATTCAACAATTATTGTTGACATTTGATATTTTCGCAGTTACCTTCTAATATAACATCCGCTTTTCCTATTGGTAATTGAAAATCGTCTACAGGTACTTCTTCCACAGCAGCTCTATATAAAATTTTAGGTTCAAATATTAAACAAGGGTCTGGGTCTCTTATACAACTAAGAAGAAGCCCTTTGGCTTTTATCGGTCCTCTTGGTACGACTATCTAAAAGAAAAAATAAATAAAAAAGTTCTAGAAGGCTTCTAATGGTATACTTTGACCATTTTCAGTTTGAGGACCATAAAATAAAGCAATGTTGTCAGATATATTTTCTGAAATTGTTGTGCTCATTTTACATATGTTTCCCATTACTTCAAAATACTGATAGCTCTTGATTTTCTTAGAAAACTAGTTTGGAAATATTTAATAAAAAATACATAAAAAAAGTCGCTCGAAACTGTTATAAGAAGAGAAATTAATTAGAACAACTTCATGTATGCCCGATATATTTTGAAAATCTGGCATCGCAGGTGCACCTGCAGGGTATCGCCAGTTACCGAGTGAAATATTGCTCATAATATCAAAAAATTCGGATAGCTACTAAGGTGGTCCACTATAACATAAAAATTTTTATGGGATTAGGGTGCAAGCAACTTGTTTACTTTCATAAGTCTCATAGGCGTGTGCAATTCTATTTGTATATTCATATGTAGACCTATTTAAAATAATATAGTAGTATCTATGTCTTGGTTGAGTGAGTTTAATGAAGTAATAATACCTATATTGAGTGAATTGATATCAATATAATATTTATTTGTTCGTAGACGTTAGGGTAAGTTTTGTTAATATAATTCATTTGTAATTAATTAGAATGGCGTTTTGGAAACCATTTGAAACGACAGTCCAAGATGATGCGCGGGAATCTAATAATTTGGCGCCACAAGCAAATGACTTAGCAATAAATGATGATAGGGCCGAATTTAAAAACAAAGATTAATATGTTCAGTGTCAACGCGTTGTTTTAAATATATACGCGTCTATACATTATTTCACAATATTCGAATTTATAAAAAAAATCTATGCACGTCATTGGGCGGCTTCTTTCTTCAATGGGATTAAAAATATGGGTCATCAAATTAACATTGGTTATACTTTACTTACTTTTAACCCAGGAGTATGCGCAAAATAAGCTTCTGGGCTTTGAGAATGGTACAATCCTCCATGACCTACAGCTCCACAAGGAGCGCGGATCGTGAGTTTTCCACAGTCAAATATTCCTCCTGATCTATATCTGTATTTGGCAGCTTCATTTACCAACTGAAAAACTTGTTTAAACTTTTGCGTTTGCTTTTGGACAAACTTTACTTACTTGATCAAATGCTGGGAAAATGTAATCTGCAAACTGCATTTCAGCTATAGCTGTGGAACCCATAACTGCGGCTCCTATACCGAAACCTGCTATGCCTTGTTCACAAAGAGGGGTGTTAAACACTCGATGTTTTCCATATTTTGCTTGTAAACCTGTAATAGATTAGTGTGTATGACATATTCCGATTATTCTTTATACAGGGTGTAACAAAAAGGCAGGTAAATCATAAACTTTTTTCGCATGCACATTTGTACTTGAGTTGGATCGAGATATTTTTAGCCCCAGAATATTTGGTATGATTTATAACTTGCTCTTTTGTTACACCCTGTATACGAAGTGTTACAAACCTATTGTGCACCTGAACACCCCCCCAAAACCTATATCTTCTCCAAAAACTAAAGCTGTTTCATCAGTCTTTAAAGCTATATCTAGCGCATTATTTATAGATTGAAACATGTTCATTTTCTGCTTTTCACCTGAAAAATACAAAATATTTTAAAACAAAGCATGATATTTTGAAAAAAATATTCAGTCCGGGCGGTGTAAAATTTTTTTTTTTTTCCCGAGCTTGATGTGAAAAAAGCGATTAACAACAATCTTATCAGTTGTGCAATAATACAAGTTATAAATTTGAAACATATAAGACGTCAACATTCAGTACTATCACTTCTTGATTATTCAAAAATTATACATGTAGATTTGTGAATATTCATATTTCACTTTGTAATGACATTTTCTACAATAACACGAATTTATGGGTTTTTCTAGCAAAGTTGGGATTCAATAATTGAGATATTTCACCCATTTGTTAATAAGCTTTTAAAATGTCACATTATCTTGAGCCACCCTGTATTTTTCCTATATAATGCGAATAAGAATAATTATAAAATGATCACTTACCTTTAACATGAGTTTTGGAGTCAGGAGCATAAACAAAATGACTCCGTCTATTCGTGAAACCATTTAAAACTTTGATTTCCCTATTTATGTAACTAAATTGTCCTAAAAACTTTACACAACCTTTATTCCACATTGTACCTAATAAAACTTAAATTTCTCTTTTACGTGCTATCTAAACTGATAAACGAATACAACAAAACAGAGCACGAACATCAAAATTTAATAATAACCTTGATAAACTCATTATCATAACGTTAGTTTTCAACAAAAACGTACATTTTATTAATATTCATTAAATCGACAGGAAAAATTACAATTCAACATGAACCTATTCGAAAAAATAAATAAATTTCTAGTACATATTTTAATTTGTTTTAAAAAGTATTGCGTTATCGTGATTTGGCCATAAAGAAATAAAATTAAGTGTAGCAAAGTTACCACTAGCCACATGTGTGAACTATACTACTAGAGCCATCTGTAGAGGTCATGTTATACTAAAAGAGATGGTTGAGCAGAAATCTATTTCAATTTTAACGGCGGTAGATTTGAATCAACTTATAAAGTATAAAAGTGTCAAAAATAAAATAATTTGTAAGATAAATCTAAAAATTTTATTCTTAAATTTATATAAAGAGTATAAACATATAAAAATATTTAAAAAAAAAATTTATGTTTCAGAAGTACTGCTAGAATCTTCGGATTCCTCTGGAATGGTACTTATAACTACATCTTTGTTGCTCTTCAATTCAGAAATCTGAAAAATAAAAATATGCTCCTCAATTTTTTCAAAGCAGTAATACAGGGCAATCCCAAACTTTTGTTATTTTGTTCCTCACCTCTTTAATCAGTATTTTTTCTTTGGCAGCTGCTCGATGTAGCAATATTTTAACCTTATCTAACAATCCAGACTTAACTTCGAGTTGTTCTTTCACCTTAGCCAATTCTTCAGACATTAAAAGTCTATCGTCATCTTTTTTCGACATCGAAACTGTATGTAAAGTATTCTTGGTAGATTCTAATTCTTTTTGAAGCTGTTCGATAATTTTAGCGCACTCGGTATGCTGCTCTTTTAAACGTAGAAAATCCCTTTTTAATTTTTCAGCGGAGGCCTAAAATTGGGTATTTAATTTTCAAAACTTCTTGTATAATCTACAGATTGCGAAAATCCTTATGGAAGTGTACCGGGTTATACAAGTGCGACAGAAAAACAGCCGAAAGAGAGAGAAAGAATAACTATGCGCGGTCATCAAGGCGTGGTCGAATGTTGATTGCCCTCCCCCTATTTTAACCGCTGTTGCCAGAAGAGCAGATTAATTTGTACAAAACAATTTCATTCAGTAACATTGTCTTTTACAGAGGGTTCCATAAGGATTTTCGCAATTTGTATATTAACTTACTGATCTATCTGGTAGAGGTCTCTTGCCACTGACTAATCTTTTGTTTTCGGCCTGTAATTTTTCCACCACTCTTTTTAATACGAAAACAGTTCTCTCTAATTCTGATACTTTTTTAGTGTCTGGAGTAACTGGTAGAGGGTCGGTTCCGTTATCTACACGCTGTTTGGCATTTTCGCTTTTTAAAACGTCCACGTAACTAGGAAAATATCAAATTACTTATAAATTTTTCTCCTTTGGGGAAATTAAGTAGATATTTCCTTACTTTTCGAGATGTTGAATTTGTTGATGTAAGTGAGGAACTTCCTTATTACATTTTTCCAGATCTAATTTGAAATCCAAGTTTTCCGCCTCCAGTCTCAAGTTACTTTTTTGCAAATTTGTATTCGTAATTTGCAGACGTTCGAGCTCCGTTCGCATTTCAGCACTTCCCTGAAAATATATTTTTCTTCAAGACCAAATAGATATCAACAATTCTCCCTTATTAAACCTTTTTACCTAGAAAGGTTCTTGTAGGATTGTTGTGAATGAGTTTCCAGGTAAACTTGTTAAATACTTTAGTTAATCCCATATTTAGACACATTTTTTTCCTTTTCTATTTTATTTCCATGTAAATAGATCATAATTTTATTGTTAATATCCTTATAATTTAGTATTAAGGCACTATTCAATTTTTGTAATCATTTATCCAAGATAAGATTTCTTTTTAAACAATTTATGAATATTTATAATCTGCTTCCTCGTCTGTGAAAAATAACGGGAGAAATTTTAATATACTTGCTTTAAGAGAAGACTTAAGTAGGTCGTTTTCTCGACAAGACGACGAATAGCAGTTGGACAGAATTCAGTGTTGTGTTAGTGATATTGTCATCATCTTAAGCAAGCTACAAAATTACCCAATTTAAAGAAACTTTCATTGTTTTTAAAGAATTTTATATTGTAAGTGTTACAAATGCATATTTTTTAACATTTTATCTTAGTGCATAATGGATATAACAATAGGAAACGTGTCTGTAATATTATTTTTGGGACTGTTTATATTAATTTATATCCACTACAAAAATTCATACAAATATTGGAAACAAAGAGGAGTACCGCAGCTTGAACCTTGGTTTCCTTTTGGAGATATGTACGATACAATATTTAGAAAACAAAATATGGGAGATAAAATTAAAGAAATATACGACAAAATGAAAGGACAAAGGTAAATATTTCATAAAAAAAATTATTATTAAACCTCCATTTTCATTATTTTCTTTTGTAGATACGTAGGTTTATATTTCTTTAGTCGTAAAGCTTTCTTACCATTAGACCCAGCACTTATAAAAGATATCCTTAACAAGGATTTCCAATATTTCCATGACAGAGGTATTTATTATAACGAGAAAACAGATCCACTTAGCGCACACTTATTTTCCATCGCTGGTAAATACATTTTATTAAAAATAATTCATAAATAATTATAATAATTGTAGGCCCAAAATGGAAACATCTCCGTTCAAAATTAACCCCAGCCTATTCTCCAGTTAAACTGAAATACATGTTCGGTACTATAGTTGAATGCGGTCACGCTATGACTAGTAAACTATTAGAAATTGGGAGAGACAAAAAAGAAGTTGAAATCAAAGAAATACTAGCCAGATACACTACCGATGTGATAGGATCGTGTGCGTTCGGCTTAGAATGTCATTGTATGACAGATCCAAACGCAGAATTCAGGATAATGGGAAAAAGAGCGTTCACCCAAACTATTGGTGATTTATTGAAAATGGTTAGAAATAACAATCATTAAGCTGTCCACAAAACCTCTGTAGTTTGTTTTTTGCAGATAATTATAAGAAGTTTTCCACCTTTAGCTGGTTTTTTGGGATTTGGAGTATTTTCTGGAGCCGTTACTGAATTTTTTAACAGAGTTGTTAAAGAAACTATTGAATACAGAGAAAAAAACGATATCACCAGACCAGACTTTTTACAACTGTTAATTGAGCTGAGAAAAAATGGTCAAATTGGAGGAGAAGTATCGAGTCAACCTCAACATCCTCCTGGTGCAGCTCTAACGATAGAAGAAGCCGCAGCTCAAGCTTTCATATTCTTTTTGGCAGGCTTCGAGACAACATCGACCACCATTAGCTTCGCTTTATACGAAATGGCTGTTAATAAAACTATCCAACAAAAAGCTAGAGATGAAATAGACAAAGTATTTGAAAAATATGAAAGTTTGACGTATGAGTCTGTCATGGAAATGTATTATTTGGATACAGTTATATATGGTAAGTACCCTACTAGAAAAAAGATTCAAGAATCTGATCAGATCAGTCAAAATTGTAAACAAAAAAGAAAAAGTTCTAAAAATAGTAGAAAGGAAGATGTTGAGAACAATACTTGGATCAGACAAAACAAGAGATGGAGAGAGGGTTAAAAGGAAGCATGGAAATAGAAAGGGAAGTGAGAGAATAACAGGACGAGAGCTAGAGGAAGACCATGAAGCAGATTGTGGGATCAAGTAGATGAAGATATAAAAGGATTGAAAATTAGTATGGCTGGAAAAGAAAATGCAGATACAGAAGAAATTGGTAAACTATAACTAAAGAGGTGAAGCCGAAAGAAAGAGAAGATCTGACCGTTGGGAAGATGTAGTAGGACTTAGACAATCAAAGATTCTTCTGGAGTTTCAACAGGGATCCTAACAGGACATTGTCGCCTGAATGGGCACTTAAAAAAGCTGAAATTAGTAGAGGAAGAAGAATGCAGATATTTTGGCATGGAAAAAGAAGCCTCTATCCTCATACTTTCCAACTGTACAGCTCTCCAGAATCTTAGAGCACAGTACCTGGAAGATTACTGGATAGAAGGGGAACATTTACCCAAGTTATAGCCTGCAAATGTCCTAAAATTCCTCTGGAAAATGGAACTAAAGGAGCTATTAATTTCAGAGACTTTCCTCAGAAACTAAGTAGAAGTAAAGAACTAAAGAGGCCAGGGGAGAACTGGAGAACTCTTTATTTTTCTCAGTCTTGACTCACCAAATCTGCACCTCTATTCTAAGTTTTATCTTCTCATTCTTTTTGGGTTGAAGTATTTGCTGTTTTAGAAACCATGAGGAAATATCCACCAGCTCCAGTATTTTTAAGAAAATGTACCAAGACATATCAAGTACCAAACTCAAACGTAGTAATCGAAAAAGGACTTTCAGTACTTATACCATGCTATGGACTACATCGAGACCCTGAATATTTTCCCGAACCCGAGCTATTTGATCCAGATCGATTTTCGGAAGATAACAAGTCAAAAATTTGGGATTCTACTTATATTCCTTTCGGAGATGGACCAAGAAATTGTATAGGTAAAAAAAATGGTTTATTTTTTAATTTATTTAGTAAAAATTACTTTTTAGGAATGCGATTTGCAATGATTCAAGCTAAAATTGCTCTAGCCTTAACTTTAAGGAATTTTAACTTTGCACTTAGCGCAAAAACGAAATTACCGTTAAAAATGGAAACCAAAGGGATTATTTTAACACCAATAGGAGGATTGTGGTTAGATTTAATTCCGAGGCAAAAATAATTCTGTAAATTAATCAATAAACAAGCTAGAAGTAAGGAAAATAGTTACCTTCGCTGATAATTCTAGAATAGCAATCTTCCTTTCTTGCCCTTCCAGTTTTTCTTGTAGCATGGTTGCTCCTAAAGCTCCGGAATGGTGTTGCTGAATTTCTAATTTGCTTTTCAAAGCATCTACATCTTTGAGTAATTTGATATTTTCGGATCTTAAAACGTCGATTTCAAAGTTATTATTAATATTAGGAGTTTTCAAAGTTTTTATTCGATTTTCCAAATTGCGCTTTTCTCGCTCTAACCGTTCTATTAAGAGCCTGTAACCTTGAACAAAAAATTATCTCTTAATGAAAAAAAATTATCTACAATGTGACCCATTTTTAATGGAAACACCCTCATAAAATATGAAGTTGTAAGCATATTTTGATGATTTCGTAGTCGAAAATCAAGATTTTTTATTAGCGATTTTTTATTGGAAAAATCGCTACGCCACTGGATTCAGAGTGCCTCTAAACAGATGTGACCAAAATTTCATGGAAAAATATTCATTAATAACAAAGTTATGACAACTCAAAAATTCGAAAACTCACACAGCTAATAGTCACAAAAAACAACAGATATAGTCGTAAGAATTTTTTTTCATGATTTCAACAATAAAGTGACGCCAGATGAAAAAGAAAACAAATAACTTTAATTTTTTTAATCAAAATATATTCAATAAAAAAATCGCTAATAAAAAATCTCGATTTTCGACTAAGAAAAAATATCGTAGTATGCCCTGAAAATTGGAATAAACATTTCAAATTTTGTCCCAAGGTAGACCTTTTAGTGCTCGACATTTCAAAAAGAAAATTATTAAAATCTGTTCACAACTTCAAATTTTAGGAGGGTGTTTCCATTAAAAATGGGTCACACTGTATAAATAATTATTTTTAACTAACTTGCACTTGTTTGTTGAAGTTTGTCGAATTCTATATCTTTTTCTTTCAATTTGTTTTTTAATTTTTCCGCTGTTTGTTGAAAATGTTTCATTTTCTTCCATTTATCGAAATCTTCGCTAGTTTGAATCCTGTGCGACTCGTTTAGAGCAATTTGTTCGCTCAAATTTTGCTTCAGGTCAATTATTTCGTTTTCCAAACAAGATATTTTTTTCTGGAGTTGATCTTTGATGGATTTTTCTGATTTATCACTTCTTGCACTTACCGGTCTTAGAAAAAATAAATAAAAAAGAACTCAGAAAAAAAAATAAAATAAAAATAGTTACTTTTTTAAAAGTTGACTTTTCAAGTCCCGGATTTCGTTCCTCGCGCTTTTTTCCTTTACAGTCAACTGTTCATATCGTTTTTTTAACAGTTCGTGTTCCTTTACCAGCAAATCATTTGCTGATTCTAGATCGGAAAGTTTCGGTATGTCAAGATCTGCTTGTTCGTTTTTCTTCGATGTCTAAAAAATGAAATACAATCGAAAAAAAAACAATAGAATGCAAATCTGGGTCCGTATTTTCGAGATCAATCGACATTCTTCGTATGCGACTTAGTTCGAATGAAAAAAGTCGCACACGATTCGATTATGGTATTTTTCAACCATCTTCGAAAATGTATTCGTATGCGGTGAATATTTGTATCCCTTTTTGGAAATAAACATGCTCTATAGCCTAGTGGTAGAAATAGTTGACTCTGGCGCGGACGATTCGGGTTCGATCCTCATTGAAAGATGTCTTTTTTTAGTCGTGGAGAAAGTAGAGTCTTTTACTTGTGTAGAATGGCTAATATTCAAATATATGATTCCAAAACTTCATCCGCGTGAATAATAGCCATCATTCTGCACTCGTTGAAGGCTATATTATTCTTTTAATAAGAAAATTCAAGCCTGCCATTATTCACAACACATTCACAATAGAAACCTAAAATAAGGTTTAACCGTATACGAAATTTGATATTCGAATGGCGCATACCCACTCGACTCAACCCATGCGTACACGAAGCCTTCGAAAATACAGATAACCGATTCTTGTGCGAAATTCATTCAATTTCGTACACGAATTGTACTCGAGTGATCTAGAAAATACAGTCCCTGGTCTAGGACTGGGACTACCTTCATTTGACGAAGTCTAACAATCATCTCGTGAATTTTATCATCTTTTTCCCTAACTAATCTCTGGATATCAGTATCCAATCTTCCCGTCAATTCCCCCTTCTGCCTTATTATAAGCTGTCTTAAACTGTTTATCTCGTCATTTCCAAGATCTCTTAGTTTTTCTGTATCGGACTTATACATAGCCAGCTCCGTCTGATGGTGCTTATCTAAACTACAAAAAAAAATGACATAATATCACAGATTATAAAAAAGAACAGATACGAATCCCGGCAAAACATCAAAGGATTTTCAATTCCGACTTCAATGACCTTGGACCTTTAACTCGGTATGGCCGCGATTCTGCCAGTTTAAAATATTTTCAGAATTTCTTACTAAATTGCAATGTTGACTTGGGGACTGTTAAAAAATTTCGCGAAGCAACACGAGCGGAGTCGACATACGACGATGGACCTTTAAATGGGTATATCCACCCATCTCTCTCTTTTTTACTGTTCTCTGTCAAGCTTTCGCATCTGTTCTCTTTTATAATCTGTGATAATATTGTTACGCGAGTGTCCCAGCGAAATTCCCGTATGAGACGACTATGGACTATTGATTGTGTGTGCTCACTAATCGAGAATAATCGAGAAGACTACCTGCGAACAATCCAGGCTACCTACCTCTCGCCCCTCCCACTCGTTCAGAGAGATCTAGTCTATATAGCGCCTTCGACAGAACCCCGAGAATATTCCAGAGATCTACCTTTGCCATATAAATATAAGCATCGCCGCACAGGGCTCAGTTAACAGTTAAAAGTCAACAGTCATCAGATAGTTGAGACATAGTCACATAGATGGACTAGTGCTTATACTGAAGAAAAGCGATCGATAAAGTGGTTCAGTGACGTGCATATAAATTAGTGTAGTTAGTTAGTTTAGTGTTTAATATAAATTAGTAAATTAAGGACCGTACATATAAATCTGTAAATATAAATTAATTAGTTGTAAATATAAATTAAAATAAACGTTACAATATCGTCTATAATTGAAGTACCCACCCTACAATTGGTACTTACTCCTTCCTTAAATCCTCCATAGCTGTCAACCTGTCGTTAGCCATAGTCCTCCATCGGATGGCTTCTTGTCTACTGGATTGCAATTGAACTTCCAAAGTTGATAATTTTGTATGTAACTCAGAAGTATGTTGTTCCAGAGCGTGAACTTGGTTAACATACTGTTCTACAGCTGCTCTATTTGTTTTACTTTTAATCGAATTTTCTTCTAAGCTTTTAACTTTTTGTTTTTCGTCTACCAGCTGTTTTTGTATATTTCGCAGTTCTTCTTGTAAAGAAGCTGCAGCTAAGCTATGTTTATCTCTGTCGGTTTTTAATAGAGTTTGTAGTTTTATTATTTGTTCTTCTTTGGTTTTTATTTCTTCTTGTAAAGTATTAATGGAATTTACCATAGCTAAGTTCTCTTGATTCTGTACGTTATTTTCGTGTCCCACGTTAATATTATCCCCTCCAGCACCGGTGTTAGTAACCTCACTTTTTTTATTTTGCAATTCCATGATGTGTCTTTCGTAAAAAGATATTTGACTCTGCTTATCTCCAATTTGTTTTCTAAACATGCTAATAGTCATTTCATGCTCTGTAACTTTAGTCTTCAGTTGGTCTATTTGCATTTCTTTGTTCGTAATAACTTCTTGAAGCTGGAGTAGTTCAGTTCTTAAATTATCATCTTCCTCGATAGTCTGAACTGAAACAGCTCGAGTTATTTTCAAAATACGTGGTTCTGGTTCTTTAGGAGACTCTCCCAAAGTAATTTTTTTAACGTTAGTGTCAACAACATCAATGTTTCTGTATAATTGTAATATCTCCTGATCCAATTTTGATATTTGCTCTTCTTGTAATTGTGCTCTATTAATATAATACTGTAATTCGCTCACTTTAAATTCAAGTTGACGTTTTAAACGAAGTTCCTAAAATAAAACCAACTTAATATCCATAAAAAACAAATCTGGATACTGTATTTCTTACATTTATTTGAAACGTTTTCTTTTCTTGCATCCAGTTTGCCATTTTTTTATATTCTTCTTTATAACTGTCGCTTTTAAATTCTTTTTGTTGTTTCAAATAGTTCAACTCAATATTGAACGTTTCCTTCAGTAGATCAGCTTCTTTTTCAGTTTCTTTTGCTTTTTGTAGAGCAATAAAACTTTCATGTTTTTGATTATTAATATCAAGCAATTTTCGTACGTACAAATCTTCAGAAATTAAAGGTACGTAGCCGTAGCATTGCAGCCTTTGATTGTTTATTACTTTTTTCAAATGTCTGTAAATTTAATAACAAATTATTTTCGGTCACGCCACTGTCGATAACTTAAGAAATATAAATACATATAATGGAAGAAACTAGCACAAAGTTTGTGCGCAGCCAGTTGAGCATGGCGCATCACAGCGACTAACTGAACTAACAAACCCCGCCTCTAGCCACACGAAAAGTGTTTTATTTCAAATTAGAGAAACATCAGGACACAACCCCTGACCGCAATTTCAGAACAAAGTGTTGTGTGTGGACTGCAATCACAAACCTAACTTCCTGGCGCCACTCTGGGACAGCTCTAATTATTAGAACCATAAATTTACATCAAGGGTTTCGTAAACAATTATATCCAATTAAGTAATGAATATAAATTAGGACGGTTCTTATATTCTTACAAAATAAGAAGGGTTTAATGTTAGTCTAGTCAGTATTTCTAAAAAAAGTTTAATATTGCAAGAAATTTGTTACCAAATTGCGAAAAAGCAAGATCAAGACCATCCTTACAATAGCAAGAATGAGACCAAGACTATTAGAGGCTTGCTCTAGCGTAAAAGAGACTAAAACTGCCAGACCTGGGTATAATTCTGGATGCAGAGCTAGCCTGGACTTGGAAAATGGCACTAATGCCTGCCAAAAGAAAACCTGGAGATAGTAGACAACTGTTATAGGATCCATGACAACGTATAGAGCCTTAGAGTATAGAGAAACCTCCAAGCTAAATATTTACTTACCCAATTTGCTTCTTCAGCGCTTGCTCTCTCTCTTCGGCCAAATGTATATCCCTTTCGTATTTTATTTTATTTTTCAACTGAATATCTTTCATTTTTTTCAACTCTTCGTTTAACCCGCTAAGGTTAACTTTATAAAACTCAACAGACTTTCTATTTTGTAACACGTCAGCGCTCAATTGAGCCACTATAACTTTTTCATCGGACACTGAAATTAAATCCACAATTTGGTGTTTGAGATTGAGTAGTTCTTGCTCTTTTGACGTGTTCCAAGTTTTTTCAAACTGTTCGGATTGTTTTTCTAACAATAGTTGCGTTTGAAGACTGGTAGTTTCTTTTACCAAAATCTCGTTTTCTTCGATCAAACGATGGTTTTCTTGTTTTAGTTGTTCGTAAACTGTTCTATCAATAAAATCGCAAATTTGTTCTTCGGCGTTTTTAAGCTGTTCTTGAAGATTCAAATTTTTTTTCAACAATTCTTCGTTGAATTTTGAAAATTCTTTAAATTTTTCTTCTGATTTGTTAAGCTGTTCTTTGACCAACTCGTATAAATTATTTATATGATTAGCGCGTTGTTTTTCTGTGATTTCTTTAACTTCACACTCGGCTAATTTTTGTGAAAGTTTTTCAACTTTATTATCACTTTCCTTTACGTTTATCAAAGCTTCTTTCGATAACAAATTCATTAATTTTAATTTCAACTCTTCTTTATCTAATTCTAAAGATTTTTGAGACTCTAAGAGCATTTTAAACTCCAAATTTTTATTTTCCTCTTGTTTTTGAACCACCGCGTATAATTCTCTATATTTCACTGTAATTTCATTCAAATTTTTCTCTAAATTTTTATAAACATCAAAATCTACGTAAGTACTAGTTAAATTTACTATTAAATCCAAACGAGTACTGATATTTTTATTATCCATCTGTATATCATTGACAGTTTTTAAATAATTTCTTTCTTTATTATTAAAATCTGTCTGTAGAACTTCAATTTTATCCGATAACCTTTTATTTTCGTTTTCTAAATAAACAACCTTTCTATTTAAATTTATATTCGATAATATCACATCGTTTATTTTCTTTACTTTTTCTTCCTCAGTTTCGCTGATTAAAATTTTGATTTTTTCCAACAAAACTTCATGTTCTTCTTTCAAAACCTTCAATTCAATTTGACGACTTTCCATTCCTTCTTCCAATTCCTTCACCCAATCCATAATCTTCTGCATCAACTCAACATCTCTCACACCAGGATTCTTATATTTCCCAAACAACACCTTAATACCTTCTTCAACATTATCTACAACAATTTCTTCACTTTGTATCCCAGAATCCGATCTAACACCATCTTCTACATCATCTCTTTCAACAACAATAACTTTATTTTCACTTCTAGCTTCCCTAAGCTGTTCTCTAAGCTCTGAATTAACCCCTTCCAAATTATGTAGCTCTGCTTGAAGCCTCATAGCCGGATGATACCAACCACTAATATGTTTCACATCTAATGCTCTAAGAAGCTGCTCTAAAGTCTCCGATTTAATTTCCAGTTTAGATTTCTTTTCGTTTATGCTAGCCATTATCTCTTGTAAACCTTTTCTTAGAGCCTCATTTTCTTCTACCAATAATTTATTATCTCTAGAAAACGATTTCGTTTTAAAATCATGTATAGGTTCATTTCCAAGATTTATAATTTGGTTCAATTTTCGCACTTCTGTTTTCAGTTGTAAAATATTTTCTTCTCCAATATTAAGCTTGTGCTTCAAATATTCGTTTTCTTTTTTAAGCTTTCTTTGTTTTGTTGTGTATCCTTCTATATTAATTTCTTCTTCTTCAGTTAATCCCAAATTTTCTCTTAAACAGATATTTTCTTTTTCAAAATTATCGCAAATTTCTTGTAATTTATTAACATCTTTAACCAAACAAATTATCTGCTTCTCTTTGGATCTGTTTTCAGTTTTAAGATCTGCCTGTGCTTTCAAATCTGCTGCTAGTTCTACTTTACCATCATTTCGAAGACGTTCCAGAAGATTATTAAACTAAAACAAAAATATTTTCCAATATTCCTACAGGAATCTAAACCTACTTACTTCTTCATTTTTACTGCTGATAGTATCTTCAGCCAAAATCAATTGGTCGTGCAATTTTTGACACCTTTCATGAGCACTTTTCAACTGATATTTCAACTCTGAGCTATTCGCTTCTAAGGCTTGAACTCTCTCGTGCTCTAATTCTTTCTGTTTTTTTAAAGTACTCAATAATATCGTAGAGTCTTCCATTTCTTTTGTAGCTGTTCTTAATTGAGCTTGAACTTCTAATAATTGTTGTTCTCTGTCGTTTAAAGCTTTTTTTAATGCTGCCATATGTGATGGTTCAGGATCATCTTTAGGAAGACTGGATAAGGAGGAATTTAAACTGGGTTCTTTTAAGCGAAGCTTAAGATTCTGTATTTCTTCGTTTTTGGCATTTGAAGTTTCCTGTAAGTCTTTTAGTTGATTTTGAAGAGTGTTTATAGTTTTGTTTAGTTCATTTGTTACTACCAGTTCATCTTTTTTAAAATTGTTAAATTCTTCTTTTAAATCTTCATTTTCCAAGGTTAATTTTTTTAAAAATTCTACAAAGTAACTTAGTTTGTTGTTCTTAACATAATTTCACACACTTACCGTCGTTTTCTTTCAATTTATCATCCTTAACTTTTAATAAATCTACCATAGATACAATTTCTTTAGTTGCCACAGATAATTCATCTCTTACTTTCGATAATTTATCTCTTAAAATTGTATTTTCATTTTCGACATCCTAAAACATAATTGATTGATTCTAATGTCGTTAATTCAAAATCTCGCTTCAATACCTCTATTTCCCGTAACAAATCGGATATTTGTCGATTTTTATTATGTAAGGTTTCCACCAATTCTTTTTGTCGCTCTTTAAAGCTTTCCGAATAATCGGATTCGCTAGTCGCTTCTTGAGGCATAGACTCTACTTCATGTTGCAACTTTTTATTCTCTTTTTCCAAAAGTTTCAATTTGTTGTTAAGCTTAAAAAAGGAATTTAAGAACAATAAATCGATTATAGAGTGCAAAATATTGTTACGCGAATGCCCCAGTGAACTTCCCATATGAGACGACTATGACTTCTTCGCCTAATAGTCGAGAACTTTCGAGAGACTACCTACCCCGCGCCCTCCCACTTGCCTAGAGAGTTCTAGTCTATCCAGCGTCTTCGGCAGAACGAGAGATTTCTAGAAATCTACCCCACGCGCGATATAAATAGACGGCATCGCTGCACACATAGATAATCGTCATATAGATGGACAGTTAGTGTTTAAGGACAGTATTACATATAAATATGTAAATATAAATTAAAATAAACGTTACAATGTAACTAATGTTTCGTTTTTTGAAAATATCTCACCTTGTTCAACTCAGATTCCAGTTTTTCATTACTTTTGATCGTCTTTTTATGTTTGGTCTTTAACTCTAAATACTTTTGTTCCAAATCTATAAAATTTGACAAAAAGTAATCAAAATGTTGACCAACAATTAAAAGGGAAGTACTCAAAAGAGTATTTCACAAATTTTGATATATTTTTTGGTCACAATTCAACTCACTTTCGTATTCAATAGAGCTGGACTTTCTCGATTTAGAGCTTCTCAAATCCACCTCACTTTCTTGCTTCCTCGCTTCATCTTCAGCCTGTTTAACAGCCATCTCTTCTAGCTCATGTAACAGTGTCTCAACCTGTTCTCCTTTGTACTTTAAAACCTCCTGACAGGCTCTTGAAATCAATAAATTATCATTAGAAAACCTTCACTTGATAAAGGAAGAGCGTGCACAGAGAAGCTCAAAAGGATGGGCTGCTAGATCACCTGACCTTACCTTATCAGACTTTTTTATTCGTAAATGTGTACAAAACTGAACTACTCAATTTACATAATTCAATAATTGCGTTTAGGTGCTTACCTCAATAATACTTTGAATTTTTTCTCATCTAAACTTTCACTTTCCACATCATACCATGTAATACTGTTATAAAGTTCATCTTTTTCTTCGTCGTTTGTATCATCTAAATCCAATGCTAGCAAATGTTTCCAGTCCATCTTTTTTAATTGTATTTTGGTAAGATTTTGTAAATTTTAGACATGAAATTGTCAATGAATTGACAAATTACAAGTATGAGCGGATGTTTTAAGCTACAGGGCGTTTGTTGTTTGTCTGTTACTAAGCAACAAAGAAATTGATACAAACAAAATAGGGTGAAACAGTATATTATGCCAGTGGCGTGCTCCTTTGAACAGAAGTATTCATCTATTTCAAACAACAATTTTGTGACACTTAATAACCTCAAATTTTATTCCTTTTTAAGCAATTTTTTTTAATATATTTGCTACAACCCATATTAGACCTGTCAAAATTACTTATCTTGTCAAGTTGATTAAAACGTATTTTTTGTATTTGATTATTCATCAATTTATTTAGAATTTTATATCAAGCTCTACAAAATGTTTTGCTACCTCCTGTATATTCGTAAGTACTTGTGGCTTTATAGAAGGAAATAGGAACCTTGCCTTTCATGTATTTTTTAGCATATTCAGATTTCAAAGCACTAAACAGTTCGGACTTTGCCATAAGTACAACAAACAATAAAGAATTATTGTTCAATCCCGACTGCTATGTAGGAATTATTTTAGACTATATTTATCAAATTGTTGGTATACCTAAAGAAGAACGAGGTACGTAGGTACCCATCAATATACGAAGTACTATTTTTATTTGCTTCCTTTATTTTCAGAAAACGTCGATATCCTTGACAGAAAAATGAACTTTATGAATGTTTTTCAGTATTCGCCAAACTCAGAAGGTGTCGAGTTATTCAACCATAAAATGAAATATTACTTAGCGTACAGAAAGGGTGAGTTTTGTAAAAATTTATGTAGAATATCATATGTCAAGCACCTGAAAGGTATTTGACGCGATATACGTTAATTTCAAGCGCCTGGACGGTATGTGACACGATATACGTTAATTTCAAGCGCCTGGAAGGTATGTGACACGATATACGTTAATTTCAAGCGCCTGGAAGGTATGTGACACGATATACGTTAATTTCAAGCGCCTGGAAGGTATGTGACACGATATACGTTAATTTCAAGCGCCTGGAAGGTATGTGACACGATATACGTTAAATTGTATTTACTTTTTTTAGAAGAAAATATACAACCTCTTCTAGCTGCTGGCAGTGAGGAATACCAGGAATTTTTTAATGTATTGAAGAGACGTTCAAAGGTAATAATAATAAATAATATATATTGTTATTAACACTTATTTTATGTTTCAGAGACGTTCAACTTTAAGTGCTACCAGTAGAGATTCTAAAAGAAGCAGCTCAGCTAATAAAACATCACTTGTTGTTTTACAACAGTTTAGTGGAGCTACCCTCAGTAAAAAAATATGAAATATAGTAAACTATATAATTAATTTTGTAATATATACACCTACCATATAAAGAATAGATAATTTTATAAAGTATTAACCTACTAGGTAGGCAATACGCAATACTGCCGCGTGTTGTGTAAAATATGCTTCACTACATTGATACATTTTATATTATTTTAAATATACAGAGCGATTTTTAATTATTATCTCAAATGTTTCCTCTACATCTGCATTTCATATAATCCAAAAAGGAACAAGGAAATATTTTAAAAGAAAATTTTAAGCTAAAACACTTACATTTGACCTTCATGACGTAGGCTCCATCCTAATACCATTTGAACTGCACCATTCTTTCCATTATCCAGCACTTATCACTTTTTAAAAGCCCTAAACCGAAATAATCGAACCATTCCATATACCGACCGGCGGTTGCCACCACATTTACCACAGACCTTACTAGCATACATCACATAACTTTCCCCATGGTACAGCCTCTAAGTCCACTACGTTAGAGCAACCTCGAGCCAGTACCCGTGTTGATAGAGTAACTCAACTATCTATAAAAACCGGTTGCATATTATTCAAAATAGATTACATTTTAGAGTACTGTACGTTTAAATACACATCTCATAAATGTAATTTACTAAATTAAATAAATTATACAATTCGGTTAGTATAGGGAAGATGAGCGTAACCCAACTGATGCCCGTCCAAGCAGCTACAAAAAATCTCACCAAATTACCCACACTCTCTATTAAGTAATACCAAAAATTAATAAGTTTCATCAAAATATTAATTTGAAAATTAGGAGCATAAAAAATATTTTAAAGTTTAGAATAGGTTAAGATTAATATTATAGTGAGCAGCTTTCAAATTTAGGGTTATTTTTTATGAAAACTCTAATTTATGGTGATTAAAGTATTATATATTATTTTGAAAAAACTTGTTATTCAAGGTACCACAAAACTTTAGCGAGAAGTCTAAGTAATCTGGGCACAAAAAGTGTCTTTAGTGAAATATTAAACTTTCTAAGCAAGTTAGAGAGAAATTTAAAATATGAAAATAAGTTTGCAGTGATTGAGTTGAAAAAAGAGATTTTTCAAAACTACAAGTCTAATAATGTCCCTGACGAAAGTATGTGATCTCATAATATTCAACTATGTAAATAAATACAGGCATACATCAATTTGAAAATTTGTGTAACCACAAAAAAATTTCTCATCTGATAAAAAATTAAAATTATGATAAACAGTAAAATGTAAAAAATAGGAAACACCCTGAATAATAAATTGTCACTTCTTCTGAGTTGTCTGGAAGATCTCGTTGTACCTAGTGCGTTCTGGGAGTGTCTACCTATATTTCAAAATAATGACCTATACCTATCTAAATTTTTTTGTAAATATGCTAAATTAAATAAATGTCTTGAATTTTGAAAGTTTTTCAAAATATATTTGATTTTGATATGAATTGTGAAAAAAAATTTGTTTAGCAAGGTTTTTTATTTATTTAAAAATATGCTAGACTGAAAAATGTTTAAAATTGTTGAAAACTAATTTTTCTTATGTTATAGATTTTTTATATTTTATAATTCTTTTTTTAATAACTTTCTATTTAAATTAAAAAATATTAAATTGTTTTAAATGATTGACCTAATTGGGACACCCAGAACGTCGCACCAGAAATCTCTTCCTAAATTATCCTTTCTGAATTGTCTAGAGCAATCGGTTTTACCTAAGGAATTGTGAGTTTCTTAAAATTTCAAAAGATAATATTTCACAATAAATTAGTCAATAATATGCCTGACTATAATTAAATTCCTTTTAAAACTATTTTAAAATATCTCTGGATCTGAATTCAGCTATAAAAAAATTCTTGACCAAATTCTCATTTTATATTATAAAATTGATAAAATTAATTTTTTGTATTCAATAATGTTTTAAAGTAAATAGAAATATTCAATTTTTTTTGTATTCATTATTATTGTTTCAATAACTTTTTAATTGAAATAAAATATATTAGATTTTGATTATAACCTAAATAATTAACCGATTTGCTCACAGAAGGATGCTGCAGTGCTGAAAAAACTTCACCTGAAAAACAAGAAACACAAACAAAATCCACATCAAAAAATATCCTCTTGCTGGGGTGTTTCCAATATTTCATTTCTTTATAAATATACTAAAAATTGTGAATAGCAAAAACATTTCAGACATACTTTTTGAATAACAGAAATAGAAAATATAATTATTAAATCAAAAAATTAACTAGAGCTAGAGAATTTTAAAAACTGTTTTGAATATCCATTTAAATTCTATTTTTGTTACTCGTCACAACCACCTACCTTTGGCAAACCGCGTTTTAATGACCGGACAAGCGAATTAAATCTGTAAAAAAAAATAACAAAATGAAAGCGTTATAATTTAATATTGTTTTATAGAAAAAAACACATAATCGATATCAATTTCACCGAAATTTTTATGAACGACATCTTTTGTCAAGTGGAAAAAGTATAAACATACATAACATTAACCTAACAAAATGTCAGTACTGTCAGACTAAGTTATTTTTTGTTTTCTGACTGCCATAGCAGCACTGGATTTACTTGTAGCTCTGATTTTAATAAATGTAAAGTAAAATGAAGTTTTCTCGATTTCTTAGGATGAATATAAGTTAATACAAATATCACAGAAGTAGCAAAACGTTTTTAGGATGGCCTAACTTCAAATCCGGAGCCCCCGCAATGATTTTACCAGTGCCCATCATATAAATCAACAAATAAGTACATGCATTTACAAGTAAAGGGTAAACGGTATTCAAATGAACCAACGTTTCTATATAAAAATAATAGTTACGCCACTGGATGGCCACTATACTTATACCTTATACCTACTTGTAAACTATATAGAATCTTGCTTACTATTTACATTTACAAAGCTACTAATTGCAAGTACTTATCAAAAACACGAGTCTTTCAAGTCTGAATTTTATATATATTTTTATGTCGATCTAATTAGCTAGGTATACCTACATGAATTCTGTCTAGACTCTCCTATAAAGCGTCTATCTATAGGCATAAAAAATACCATCAAGTAACGAAAAAGCATTTATAATAATGTTTTTTCAAGACAATAGTTCCGAGATAGTTTAAAAATATCGTACATCAACCAATCAACAACCTTATTCAAATACCAAATAACCCCAACTATGAATTACACTTCCATATTAGATGAGACAATTTCGAAATACTTATAATCCCTTGTATACCAATGTAAAATTCTTAGTTTTTGATAATAAAGACAGTACCCGCGCATAATATAATAACTAATAACGCATTTAAGATGTAAAATAGAATCAATAAAATATTAATTACCTGAATAACAATCAAAAATATTCGTAATCACTGTTAAACACACCACAATTTCAAATTCGTAAATGCAACAAAAAATGGCTTGGGTCCGTCTGACCTCGGCCTGGTCGGTTCTGGCAATCTGGCTGCGATTGGAGCAAAACATAGGTCGGATCTGGCACTTTGACTGTGATTGGAGCAAAAAGGTAGGCTTCGATTGGTTCTAATTATGTCATGACATAGACGGTCGATCAATACTGATCGACTTGCTCGATTTTGTTATGAATACCATAGATGTGAATACGAGTTTTAACAAATAATTTAAGAGAATGATTGGCCATTTATGCTACTCCAAGCTATAGTTCTGTAGAAAATGTAGAAGACTATCTGATTTCCATTTAAAAAAGAAGAAGAAATTAAACTCTACAAATTGCAAATGTTTATTTTATTGTAAACAATATATTTTCAATGTGATTGTAATGAATATGTTGAGAATTTTGAGATTACCACTGAGCAATTTTAATAGAAATATGCATATCTCTAATACTAATGGTAAGTAAGAAGTAAATCAACTTCAAAATAAATTAAAAATCTCTCACATTTTAGAAATTCTTATAGAAAAATTAAGTCGTATAACTACAATAGGTATAAATAGACCCGAAAAACGAAACTCTGTTAATTTTAAAACTGCAAAATTATTAAAAGATGCTATAGAGGAATTTGAAAAAGATAGCGAGTCCTATGTAGCAGTCATTTATGGAACTGGTGGTAATTTTTGTTCAGGTTTTGATTTTAATGAAATAGTTGATTTAGAAAATCCATCAGAAACTTTAAACTCTCTAGAACGAGGTTTAATGGTGAGCATTTAAATATAAACTTTAAAAATTTAAAACTACATATTACTCTAGGATTTTCCAAGTCAAATTAAAAAACCTACCATTGCTGCAGTAAATGGATATGCAGTTGCTGGTGGCTTAGATCTGGCTTTACTTTGTGATTTAAGAGTTATGGAAGATACTGCTATTCTAGGGTTATACAGCAGAAGATTCGGTGAATACTTTTCATTCTTATCTAAAAATCAGTACTTAATTTGGTTTCTTATTGTGAGACAGGGATTCCAATAACAGATGGTGCAACTGTAAAACTTCAAGCTATGATTGGACTGTCAAGAGCTTTAGATATGGTACTAACAGGAAGATCACTGAACGCTGAAGAAGCTTTTCAATGGGGAATAGCCAATAGAATTGTCGCTTGCGGAACAGGTTAGTGAAACACTTTTTTTTAAATTTTGTTATTAATAATATTTATTAGCTTTAGGTCAAGCTATCAATTTAGCTTCATCTCTAATTAAATTCCCTCAAGAATGTTTAAACGTGGATAGAAATTCAACCTACAATTCTGCTTACAACAACGTTTTTGAAAAACTGTTGGAGGAAGAAAGAAAAAACTCGAAAAAAGTGTCTGTTAATGAAATAGTGGAAGGAGCCAAAAAATTTATATCTGGCCTAGGCAGACATGGGAAAACGTACAATTTAACTGATAGGACTGTTTGTGATTGGGAGAGAGAATTTAAAGATAATAATAACAAACCTTATAGTAAATTATAGTTTTTATATTTTGTTATAAATATTTATTAGGATCATAGAAGGTGAGGAAGTATTAGGAGTCAATTAAAAAACAATAAAGGAATGAGAAAAGTATTTATTTATTTTTTTTCAACATTTTAAAAAGTTTTATTCCGCTAAGTACATAGCAGATAACAGACAGTAAAATATATTCGTTTAACGTTAATTCAATAGTACCAAACATGTATCTTCGGTAATGGCTATTAAATTAACCGTTAAAAACTCCAATGTCATTGTCAATTGTCACCTATCACATGTTCTAAGATTGACGTGTGTCGGTATGTGATAGGTGACGATTGACACTTAGTCGCTTTTTCGCGATGCTACAAGAAGTTCTGTCAAATAATACACAGCACGTTTAAAATAGTATGTCATGAAATCGCAGCTGCACACAATTTCTTATAAACACTGCCAAGAGATAATATTATCAAGTATTCATTCATTTTTTCTAACATTTTAAAAAGTTTTATTCCGCTAAGCACATAGCAGATAACAGACAGGTAATGGCTATTGAAATTAACCGTTAAAAACTCCAATAATTCTACAACAATAAACAATTTTTTCCAATAGAGAATCGGCTTTGAAAATATAACAACCTTTTCTACGTAAATAAAATTTTAATGTAACATAATTACATCGATAAAACTAATAAAATTGATCAGCAAACGGATCGTTTACTAGAAGTGTAGCATCGCGAAAAAGCGACTAAGTGTCAATTGTCACCTATCACACGTTCTAAAATTGACGTGTGTCAGTATGTGATAGGTGACAATTGACACTTAGTCGCTTTTTCACGACACTACTAGAAGTTCTGTCAAATAATACACAGCACGTTTAAAATATTAAGTCATTAAATCGCAGCTGCACACAATTTCTTATATAAACACTGCCAAGAGATAATAAATTGAAATTCATAGAATTTCTGTATACTAATCAGACCATAGAAGAAAATACCCGATCGTCCGGTAAAACCGATATGAAATTATGCCGCAACAAGTCTCTAGTTGTAGCTCGCTCTTTCGGATCGTGTTTGAAGCACATCGCTAGAAATTCCAAACCTTCGTCTATCATATCGTCCGGTGGGTCCGGACTTTGACCCATTCCCACTTTGAACATTATCTGGACGTTGGAGTCGAACTGGGCCCAAGGACGCTGAAAAATATAATATCATGGAGTATGGAACGGAAAATGGTGGAAATTTATGTAAACTTACCAAACCCGACACCATTTCAACGACCACGCATCCTATGGACCAAATATCGGCCGCCCTACCGTATCCTTCGGACATATTTTTGGTAAAGACTTCAGGTGCCATATAAGCTAAATTTAAAAACGAAAACTTGTTATAAACGAAATCATTTCAACGACCAAACGTCAAAATTTAACAACTAGTTCGACTTGAACCACAGAATAAGTAACCATAGATTTATTTCGAAATTAAGTTGGCAGCATTGATTAATTTGACATTATTGACGTAGCGGTGCTTGCAAAAGTAACGACCACTTGCAACGTTAACTCTGGGATAAAATTTAACTACTTTGATTTGAACCATAGAATTAAGTAACCATAGAGTTATTTCGAAATTAAGTTGGCAACATTAATTGATTAATTTGACATTGTTGACGTATTGTAGATGCCTCAACAGACCTTAACGTAGCGGTGCTTGCAAAAGTAAAGACCACTTGCAACGTCAACTCTGGGATGAAATTTAACAACTAGTTTGACTTGAACCATAGAATTAAGTAACCATAGATTTATTTCGAAATTAAGTTGGCAGCATTGATTAATTTGACATTATTGACCTTCTAGTTTGACTTGAACCACAGAATTAAGTAACCATAGATTTATTTCGAAATTAAGTCGGCAACATCGATTAATTAGACATTGGTGACGTAATGTAGATGTCATAAAGTTACCTTGTGTTCCAACGAAGCCTTTCAATTCTCCCGGCGTGGTAACGTTGGATTTAATTTTAACGGCGCAACCGAAATCTCCGATTTTCAAACGATTTCCTCCGTCCGTCAAAAATATGTTGGCCGTTTTGATGTCTCTGTGAACTATGCCGTGATCGTGCAAACAAGAAACGCCCGACACCAACTGGAACGTGTATCTTCTAGCTAGCAATTCGGAGAGACCTTTTTCCGTATCGGCGACGAGACATTCCAACGTTCCTTCCGAACAATATTCCATAAATATCAACATTTCATCCTACAACCACAAAAATACGTGAAAAGAAGAAGCGTTTAACCGACAAACTCGTGACTTACTTTATGAACTTCAACGCCGTACGATTTTATTAAATTCTTATGCGAAATTCCCTCCAGAATCTTCATTTCCTCGGCGATGTTTTTCAACGTCCCCAAGTCGTTGTATTGTATGGCGATTTCTTTAACCGCCATCATTTCCCCTGTATTGTTATTTACCGCCGTATAAACTTTACCGAATCTACCTTGACCTATTTTGATTCCTCTTTGCCACGAAAAATTCACCAACCTTCGCATTACGGAATTTTTATTAGCCGCCTTATCCTCCACAACTTTCCCTATGAGATTCTGTTCGGTCAATTTTTTATCGAGCTGACTTTCCAGTCTTGAAACCGCTTCGTAGACCTTTTCCACGTGACACTTCGGATCGACCTCGATCTTTATACATACAAGTTTTTCTTGAGACAAGCTGTATAACAAGTAAAATTAATAATGCACCGGGTATTTTGATATTTACTCACTTTAGGTTGCACAGACTGTCAGTGACATCAGCCAAAGGCGATTGTTCGACGCTAACTTTTCTAGATGTAGATCCTGAGCTTGATCCTGATCCTTGACCTTGTCCTGACCGTTGACTTTTGTAAGTAGGTCTAGGACTAGGCGATGAACCTCTCGATCTACCTCTCATTTGCTCTAAACTAGTTCTAGGCGAAGCCGAATGCATACCGCTGTCAGGTGTCAATGGAGCTGTCGTTCCTATTATAAAAAAGAAGAATTTACTAACATACTTCAAAAAAAAAATAGGGAAAACTTACCAACAAGATGTGATATGCACTTATCGATCATAGTTTTTAAATTTTCAAATTCCCTGTTCGATAATAAAGCGGTATTTACAGGTTGTACGACGGATAGGAGATATTCCATGCCTTGGTGCGCCCAACGAGGCCTAATGCCGCGACCTCTATCGCATCTTTCAGTTACGAATGACATCCAAAGGTAAGCGAATTCGTCCATGTCCGCTACGAAACGCGGACGAAACTGACCTTTGGTAAAACTATTCACTTCTCTGAAAAACTAGAAAATAATTCGGTTAAACGCCTAGTCTATGGTTAGATTAATGACTCACTTCAAAGCCGAATTGGAAGATTCTCATCATTATTTCTCTAACTCGATTGTTTAACGAAGTTTTATCTCCGTCGTCTAAATCCGATGCTTGAACAATATCGAATAAAGTTTGTAGTTTTTTTATACAATTCGGAATGATCGCTTGGAATTTTGTTATCCCATCCTAAACATAAATAGTACTTAATAGATATACTACACCAGTATGTGTCCAAACACTCAATATAAATTGCTCCAAATGTCACCCATAACACGTCAAATGTCACGTCAAACGTCACTCATGTCAAATGTCACTTATATCTCGTCAAACTTCACATATGTCACGTCAAATGTCACTCATTTCTCAAAATTATCAAGTGTGGACAAAAGATGAACATAAATACTACTTAATAGATATACTACTCCAGTACGTGTCCAAAAACTCAACATAAGTGACTTCAATTACTTCAAATGTCACTCATAACACGTCAAATGTCACGTCAAACGTCACTTATGTCAAAGGTCACTTATATCTTGTCAAACTTCACTTATGTCCCGTCAAACGTCCCTCAAGTCTTGTCAAGTCAAATGTCACTGTCTTGTCAAATCAAATGTCGCTCATATCTCGTCAAATGTCACTGTCTTGTCAAGTCAAATGTCGCTCATATCTCGTCAAACGTCCCTCATGTCTTGTCAAGTCAAATGTCGCTCATATCTCGTTAAATGTCACGTCAAACGTCACTGTCTTGTCAAGTCAAATGTCGCTCATATCTCGTCAAACGTCCCTCATGTCTTGTCAAGTCAAATGTCGCTCATATCTCGTTAAATGTCACGTCAAACGTCACTGTCTTGTCAAGTCAAATGTCGCTCATATCTCGTCAAATATCACTCATCTCTTGTCAAGTCAAATGTCGCTTATATGTCTCCAAACGTCACTATGTCTTGTCAAGTCAAATGTCGCTCATATCTCGTTAAATGTCACGTCAAACGTCACTATCTTGTCAAGTCAAATGTCGCTCATATCTCGTCAAATATCACTCATCTCTTGTCAAGTCAAATGTCGCTCATATCTCGTCAAATATCACTCATCTCTTGTCAAGTCAAATGTCGCTTATATGTCTCCAAACGTCACTATGTCTTGTCAAGTCAAATGTCGCTCATATCTCGTTAAATGTCACGTCAAACGTCACTATCTTGTCAAGTCAAATGTCGCTCATATCTCGTCAAATATCACTCATCTCTTGTCAAGTCAAATGTCGCTCATATGTCTTCAAACGTAACTATGTCTTGTCAAGTCAAATGTCGCATATATCTCGTTAAACGTCACTATGTCTTGTCAAGTCAAATGTCACGTCAAACGTCACTCATGTCTTGTCAAGTCAAATGTCACTCATATCTCGTCAAATGTCACTCATTTCTCAAAATTATCAAGCGTGGCCAAAAGATAAACGCAAAGACTTACTTTAATATAGTCGATACATTCCTTGGGAACGAATTGTTTCCTTAGATGCGTTCTAACGAACGATATGCTTTTAATACTAGTTTCTTTTTCTTCTATAAATATTGTTTGTAACTGTCTACATATCGAAAATAATTTTTGCCTAAGAAAATTTAATATAATCGTCAATAATACTGAAGATGGTTGTCAAAACGTTTAAAAACGATAAAAAATAAACTTACTTAATATCTATTTCTACATCGGTACTTAACAGTCCTACAGAAGTTTGAATCCTTTTAATCAACCTCTCGGCCGTATTTCCTAAGATCGTTCCTATTATGCAGGCGTACACCTCGCCGGCTTTCTGAACTAGATCCGGATAAATTTCACAAACTTCCATCGCGAAGCCGTAATGGTGTTCCAGCATCGCTTTGGGGAAATGTTCTTGAAATAACATCCAACGTTGAAGATAATCCAGATAATCGTCGAACACTCTTTTAACGCAATCGTCGAATTTGTCTAGTTTTTTCTTAAAATCGTGAGTCGTTAAACGAGTACCCGACGTAGCTGCCTCTATATACGAACAGGCCATTTCTAAACAATAAAAAAGAAGATTTATTGGATCCATGTATTTATTTTATAGGTTGTGGCCGGATGCTGCAAAGCAAGAGGCCAATAATCAGAGGAAGAAGAAGATTTTGAAGGTTAGTGACATTTTGAAGTCTGAATGATAGAAGTTCAAGAAATTCGTTAATATGGGAAAAAATAATTTTAAACAATAAAAAATGAGAGTAATGATGGAAAAAAGGAACAAATATGAGATAAGTAGAGCCTATTTTCAGACTGCAACTTATAACTATGATAAAGATAACCTCATTTTGACGTGAAGTTCAAGAAACTCGTTAATATGGGAAAAAAACAGTTTTTAACGAAAAGAAATGACAGTAAAGATGAGAAAAAAGGACAAATATAAGATAAGTAGATCATATTTCCAGATTGCAACTTCACTATTTACCTCTCTCCCTCAGTGCTTTCTTTAATCCGAGTTTCAATTCCCTCATGAGTTGTCTGATACTTAAAGCCGAAGGATTCGTCGGTTTTTGTTCCAATCGCAGTAAAAGATACTCGTTGAGTACCTCCAAAGGAATCGTAGCTAGAAAAATGTACATGCCTCGATAAGAAGGTAAGCACAACGATTTGTATTCGGGACTCCAGCAACCGTATCTGTAGAAAAAAAATAAATCTGTTCAATTAGTAGATTTACAATTTAAGAAATACTCACCTACAAAGTTCGTCTTCGCTTAAATCCTTGACTGTTTCAAAAATACTCGGATCTTTAGGCAATTCCAAGGTTTTTTTAGTTTTCAGTAAAATTCGATTATGTAATTGTTCCAAAAAGTTCAATCCTTTGTCCAGCGCTTTTGTTTTCAAAACGTTTTCAATGTACCGTCTAAAAGGTGAAAATTTCGCTTCCTTATGCGTTAGCACGTAGGCAAAAGGAGTTATGTTGTAATGATCGCACGTGGTGAAAAATTCCCCGTTGATGCTGCCCGAAGAAGAAGTACTGTTATTGCTGTCAGATGGACTTTCTAAAACAAAAATTTATTCGACTTCCTGGCAAAAAAAATACTTTCCTAGAAAGGAAGGGAATTATATTACGACTGACCTTACCTGAATCGTCTCCCACTGCAAAACAAGGCCAATCCGAGTGTTTAGAATCCAAAACTACCATCAGTCTTCCCAATATATTCAATTTTAACCTTTGCTGTTTAGTTATATTGTACCACTGACACATAACATTCACTTTTCCTACTATTTCCGGAGATCTGTAATAAAAATATTCATCCCAACACTTCAACGCCCTGTATAAGACTCACCTGTACAAGGGATATAGTTCTGCGAAGGAGTTCGAAGAAGGAAATAGACTTTCTGCCTCCTCCAATCTTTTCAGTAACTTTTCTATGTCTTTAAGAGCTTCGTTTTGGGCTTCCATGCAAGATCCGCACCAAAGAGACCCACATCCTATGCATTCTTCCTCCACACCGCTGTCACTGCTTTGACTTGTATATCTTGAGAAAAAATATAAATTTAGATGGTTTATAAGAAAAGTTAAAATTTTCTTACTTTTTTGGGTGTCTTTGGAATTTATAATTTCGAATGTCGTTTAAAAGCGGTTCTACGTTTTCTCTAGCTTGACATAAATAAGCGTCTTCTTCCAATGGAGTTTTATCTGCGTGGTAAGCTTGTAATTCCAACCATATCAAGTCTTTAAGTTCGTTTTGCCATAAAGTTTCTTCTTTACTCATCTAAATTTAAGATTTTATTAATAAAAAATGAAATATGTGAAAATTTTTATATTTACTGCTCGTTTGGCATTGTCTGATACATCGTTCTTTTCGCCTAACATTAATAGTGATCTCATGATAAGAAAAAATTCGACTTTCTTGTCGAAACCATCGGCATTCCAAAGATCCTGATTGAAATCTTCCAAATCAAAGTCTGTTAATTTGAATTCAACCGTTTTCTTCAGTATGTGTTTTTTACATGGGAAAGTTCTAGCTACCAAACTCATAAACCTATAGATATATACATATACACAATATCAGTACCTAGATATTCAATACTACAATACTACATTCAAATTTTAAATTAAATACATATGTCCTACCTTCTACTACCTTCTATTTGGTAACTAGGTGTCTTAGGGTAGTCCATAAAGCAATCCCCTCTGGATTGATAATTTCTATTGGCTGCTTGAGCTCGAGCTATGTCAAGTTTTAGGTCCCTTTCGGAACCCCGAAGGAGTTTCATGTGCCGTTTGTTTGTTCGTTTTGGAGCTGAAAATCGAAATAGTCGTTTGCATTATCAAAATAAAATAGAAACTGTTCAACAAACGCCTTCTGAAATCAGTAGTTACATATTTTCTTCTATCTAGTCTGTTTAATAAAAGGGGGTTTCATATTTGAATAATATCAACTATATTAGGTTATGTTAGGTTAATAGAGGAGTTCCTGTGTTCCTGACCCTGTTCAGTCTAAGGTCAGTGTGGCCAACAAAAGTCAAGTGGTTTTTTCTGACATGAATGACAGTTAAGATCTACTGTTTCAGTTTCAAACATAGTATTTTGCATGTTTTTACCATTGCAAACATTTATATTGCTTTATTAAAATAATTAATACACCCCTGAAGCGTATATCTTGAAATTTAATTTGACTTTTTAGCTGAATACACAACATATCAGTGGCCAATAATTCTAGGAACTTTTGTCATTTCTGTTATTCAGTCACTAGTTCTGTCAAATGTCAGTGAAAAAAGTAATTAGATTAGAAGAACTTCTAATACCATATATTTTTAATGAACATTTTTTAACATTCATCAACTTATTAAACAGAATTGAATAACAAATATTTTATTATAAACATTACAATTGATTAATCAGTTAGATAAGAATAAGTCATTACATACCAAACAAAAAATCTATGTGAAGGTAAACATAGTTTAAAAATAATTCCTGTCTAAAAAAAAGTTTTATGAAAATGTATTAAATTGTTTGTGTCTCTGAATGTTTGTTAAATGAATTTTCAACACGACCACCGACAGATTTGTTTGAAAAAATTGGATAAGGATCAAGAATATTTTCATGCATTCTCGGAAATTTCATTTGAGTATTTTTGAATTCAAAATGCCTCAGAAAATTACATATTAAGTATCTACTTTATGTAAAGTAAAAAAAATTGATAATCCCCAGATAAAAACACTACATAGTCACAAATAATTTGTTCCTAACAAATTTTTAGTCAAAATAATAAGTATTGTAAATAAAATACTGATAAGATAAAATTACAAGAGATGGATGCAAATCTGCAGACAATTCATTAACAATAATTATATACTAAGCTTTTAAGTGCAAAATTAAATTTAAAAATAACAGAATACATTATACAGGGTTAAACAAAGCATTGGAATATTATAATAATTTAAATGTTACTTACCTTCATCATCAGAGTTTTCCTGCCGGGTGAAAATATCATCAAAAGTTCCTGATGTTGTATTCCTTCGAGAAATGGGTGCTTTGGCTTTAACGACAGTTGTAAAATCGCTGAAAAGAACATTAATATTTAAAACTATACCTAAAATTATTGTAGTTATAAATTAACTAACCCATACTTATGGATGGATCTATTTTGAATGGATCTATTCATGTTTTTAGTAAATTTATAATCCGATTCTATGATGTGCTTGTGTGAGTTTATTTAATACTTACACCTACACAGAGTTATACTACTAATAATAGCCACATTAAAAACTACTAAGGTGCTAATTTAGTAATAAACAAATTCATTTAAAACTAATCATTTATTTCAAAATAAAAAAATTGGTACTTATATTGAGGAAATTTTGGGTACATTATTTGGAACCAGTCAAGAAAATTACCAAAATTATATCTGACTAGTTTTTGAACTGAAAATTACTTTACCAAAAAGACAGTCTTAATTATGGTATACCCAAATGTGTCTCATTTTTGGCCCAATCTAAATTTAGAAATAGGACACATATTTTACTATAATACTCTTCAAGATGTTTATATTTTGTTATATAGACATGTTTGAAAGAAAAGTTAAAACCTGTTCAAAATATACCCCTAATTATTGCTGTATTTTACCAACTGGCATTGCAAATAACATCAAACCCATGATATAAAAGACTGACTAAAAAACTCTGTATACATATGATTAAAAAAGGTATCAAGACCATTGAAAACAATATATTCCAGTATTTTATGCGTGGTACATAAATAATTTTATTTTGATGATAAAACATATTAAAAGGTAATCAGAAATGTATATAGTTATGTTACAATTCTAATTCAAAAATAATTACTTTGAAGTAAGAGTGAAAGAAAGTTGTAGCTTTTACTTTAAAAAGAAAAAGAACAAACCTACTTATGCAATTTAATTTATGTACTGGGTATATTATGAAAGGAATATTAATTGTCACATTATGTTTAACTATAACAATCTGTTGTAAATCATTTGCAATGCATGTTATGTGTTGCTTTGTTGTACTTCAAAGAGACAAAGTGAAAAAAAACAACAACAATATTATTCTTTTGAAACCCATTATTTGAATACAAAGTTTAAAAAAATTATCAGAACTTTATGGTTATTTTTAACTGAACATTTCCTTAAAAACCAGTATAATTAAAACCAAATAAAGTTGGGGATAAACCAGAATGGATAACATATGTATTTTTAAGTATAGCATTCCTTAAATCAATAAGTTTCTAATAAGACTCATTCACATCATGTCTTAATAGTTGCATTTTGCAATTAAAGCAATGTTGGGAAATTCCCAAATAAAAAATGGGTTTTACCTTTTTAAGTGTACTTTTATTCAGTAAAAATACTTCCTTCCATAATACTTTGCCATAATTGAAGAGATAACTATTACAGAAAACCATATTTGAAAACACATAATACATTTATTAAATTGTAATTGACAGTACTCAAATTACTTACCTGGAATGTCTATCCCTCATGTTTCTCTCTCGATTTTTTCTGTGAATCTTCGTTCTAGGAGGAGTTTTTGAATAAATATCGTATTCACTAAGTTCATCGGTTTCTAATGGACTATGCTCATGATCATCCATTTTTTGAAATTGTCACATTGGATTGTGCAAATCAAAATTATACCGTTATATCATTATATTAATACATTACGAGACTATTACAGATTATTATCTATTTTTATTGAGGAATAACACAGGTGACATGATCTATCAGTCGAACTGCACAAAAATTATATCAATTACATTTAATCTAAGATTAATTAACTTATCAAACGTTTATTTACATAACCTCAGTTCCCGGAACTGTCACTAGTGTATTCATGTCAAAATCTTCTTATTTGAATAGCGACCTTGGTCTCGAAGATCCATTATCAATACATAATTGTAATTAATATTTTGTATACGTTTAATGAAACAAAGTTAAAGGAATATTGAAATAACTTACTAGCTCCCAACTCAAACTTATACCAATCTTAATGAAGAAGCTAACGATAAAACCGGAGAGCAGACAGCCACATTTTGACAAGTTAATAGAAGAGAAGAAGAAGCTAGCCTCTTAATTTTCACTACTTTAAACTTTAAATAAAATATTTTAGTTTAGCAATGTCTAATTCTTTTACAAGAATTCCTGGATTTTGTCCAGATTGTGGATCAATATTACCTTCCTTAAAGGATAAGGGTGGAGTTACGTGCTATGCATGTTCTAGAGTATTTATGGAAGATGCAGAAGAAGGTAAGTGGTACTTATAAGCCATTTGGTAAATTACAAGTGAAAATAGTACAACTTAAGTACCTATGTTATTATGCAAGACAACTTTCTATTCTTGTTTCAGTTTTTGGCACTTCCAAAGTGAAATATACAATTACATTTAATTCTCGAGAGGCAAAAAAGAAAGATATTAAAGAAGACAAAAGGCAGAAAGATAATGATGAAGAAGAGGAAGGACCAGTTGTTGAAAGAAAATGTCCGAAATGTGGAAATGAAAAAATGTCATATGCAACTTTACAACTAAGGTCAGCTGATGAAGGACAAACTGTATTTTACACATGTACAAAGTGCAAATATAAGGAAAGTGAAAACTCATAACATTTGTTTATATACTACTTTATATTTATATACATTGTAATTTTTTCAAATAAATTAATACCATTTAATCGCCTTATAAAAATTGCTACTGAAATAAAACACGATTTTAATGAACAAGATTTATTGGGTGCCCAAACTCTAAAAAAGTTTTATATCCTTAATATATTTATAACAATGTAAAATAAGTGCTTAATTCTAACCGATATTTCACAAAAATCCATAAAAAGTAAGCGAAATCAATCCAAAAACATTTAATTCTAAGATTCATTACATAATCACAATGATTTAAGAAAATATTTGGCTTATATAAAATATATATTCAATATCGATTTGTTTAAATATGTCAATAGCACTTTCATTATCGAGTAAAAAGCTTCAATATTCTTGCTTTTTTCTAAAACGCTCTTCATTTTGACTTCTCAAGGATTTTTGATGCTGAAAAATGAAATGATCAAATACAGGGTCACTCATTGTTGGGAAACTAAAGTTTTTTGACCACTCTGTAATGAATTGTTATTTGTTTAAACCAATTTTTGCTGGAATTGTTCGCAATCTAATTTCCTTTGATTACTTTTCTAATCTCGATAAGAAAATTTTCTTCAAGTGTGAATAAACCACTTCCTATATAACCAACATACAAATCGAGGCCAACAATATTACAGGATTTTTATAAAATGTAAATTTATCTTTTATTTCACTCAATTATGTACATAAACATACACCTGATGAGGCATTTCGTATTCCCTGATAAATGGTGTATTTCAGAATTTTTTTAAACTATAAATAACTTGACCTTGGTGATATCACTGGTTCTACTTCATGCGTGAATACAATGATTGCAATGTACAGTAATTTCAAACAGTGGTTAAAAATGGTATTATCAGAGGAAAGAGTCAAATAGAAAAATTATAGATTATCAAAATGTAGGAGAAACATTGATTTTTGTAAGCTTACCTGAATCTTTCACCTTGTTTAAAGCGTCATCAATATTTCCCTCATGCTTCAGGAAGTAAGGTTTAATAATTCTGCGATATAGTATAACAGATCCATTAAAATCTCCCGGAAGCATAAGCCATACCATGAAAATACACTGAAAAAAATAGTTAAATGGGATAAAATATTTAAAATAATTCAATATTACTTACCTTAACCAACCAGTACAATGGGAACCATCTTACAATAGCATCGACAAAATATTCCGTTACCGAAAATAAAGAAAAAACTACCCAATAGGTTAACCATTTTGTATCATCGTCTTTTGTATTCGATTCGATTGCTTTTATCGATACGTAAGCAGGATACAGGAAACCCAATGTATTACAAACTAATTGGGCAAAATAACCAAACACTAGCCACAAGCCTACAAGCACAGCAGCACCTGCAAGTAACATTATTATAAATGAATCGTTTCTATTTTTAAAAGGTTTAGTTTGATAACACATGATTGCGATAAGAAAAGGAAACTATATACATACGTCGAAAGGAATTAGAAAAATATAAAATATATAAGTAGAATTTACAATAAATAAAATTTTATTACGGTTTCAATTAAAAATATTACTACGCCACTGGATTTCATAGTTATAAAAGGGATCATGTAATAATCTTCATTTGTTTAACAATACCTTTACAAATTAAAATCTGCAAAATCACAAAATATGGTGATAGGTATGTTGCTGATAGTATTGAATGTTTAAAATGTCTACTACTAGTGATAATACAGACACAATTATTATAATGTGAAATATTGATTTACCTAAAGCTAGATACACTCTATCTACTCCAGTTTTTTGTTCTGCCGCTGCTAAAATAGAAGTCCATGGTTTAGAATTATCCTGCAAAGCTAGATCCAGTTTCTTTTTCATCTCGTTAAACTTTTGAGCCATGACGTTTTTTTTGGAATGGAAAATTGTGGTTAAAGAATGTGATCGAATTCTCGACAGACCTAGAAACTAGTTTCAGTCAAAATCTATAAAAAAACCAGTATTCCCTGGTGTACCAAGTTCGAAGTCTAATCTGTGGTTTAATGAATGTTGGGGAGGGGTGAGGATGTAGAGGGGGCCTGCAGCACAGGTAAATGACAAATGACGCTAAAATGCTGCTAAGCCAAGTGTGTTTAATTTTCAGGAGCACTACTTACTTCAAAATAATTCAAAAAAGTTTTCTGCAGATTGCTGCCAACAGCTCATAGTCTAATTGTACAAATAAGTTCAAGCATTGTCTATAAAAAAGTTGAAGTTTATGTCTAAGTTTGATTTTCTGTATGTTTGATCGCCTATATCAAAATATTTTATTAATATGGTAGTCATTATTGATTCATTTTATGTCCCTTCCTACAGATGAAAAATACAGGATTAGCAGCAAATTATATACTTTACAATTCTGCTCCCCATTGTAAATATTCATTAAGTATCGAAATTAAATAAATATTATCGTAAATAGCATATCTTGGAAGCATGGCAACAGCGTGGTTGATAAAAGTGGCCTCTTCCTACTTAAGCTTTATAACCTTTAACCTTTTGTTGCATTATAGGCAAATTTGTTTTTTTTTATGTATGCCTAAAGGATATATTTGTATAATAGAATTAAGGAAACAGATTGTGGCCAGATATTTTTTAAATAATCCTTGTTACTTATAATGGAAGGCCCAAAAATCATATTGCTTCTAAGTGGAAAAAGAAAGTGTGGAAAGGATTATTTTGGAGAGAAAATAAACTGTTTGTGAGTAATTTATGTTTTTATAGAATTATGTATTATTTATAAATGTTATCAAGAGTCTGCTTTTTCAAGATTGGGACATAAATGTTCCCTTCTTCGTATATCTGAGCCTCTGAAAAGTATTTATGCCAAGAATCATAATTTAGATTTAAAAGAACTCCTGAGTGATGGACCTTATAAAGAAACCCATAGATACAATATGATTATATGGAGTGAAGCAATAAGAAATAAAGATCCAGGAATCTTTTGTAAAGCAGCTTGTGATAATGGCAAGTAATATTAATTTATGGTATTCTTACGCTATAATATATTTGACTGTTACTTTAATTTTAGCACCTGTTGTTCCTGTTTGGATAGTTTGTGATATAAGAAGAAAGACTGATATTCATTGGTTTGTTGAAACTTATGGAGAATTGATTAAAACTGTAAGGATTTCAGCTGATGTTGAAGTTAGAAAAAACAGAGGATTTATATTTACAACTGGTAAGAATAATTAATTATGTGAATTCTAGACTCAATTATACGTAAAATTGTTTTTAGGTGTAGATGATGCAGAATCTGAGTGTGATCTAGATGATTTTGTTAATTGGGATATTCAAGTAACCAATAACAATTCTGAAGATAGTGAAAATTCCTTAAAGAGTATTATGAATCTCATTGAACAGTATTTTTAATAAAAAGTGAAATTTCATACCTTTTTGTACTATATAGTAGCACTAAAGATGTTGTGTTTTTATTTGTATTATTTCACTTTAAATAGGTGGATGGAACATTAAGTAAGAATATTTTATAAGGGTTAAATAATACAAAGTTATATAATATGGTCTACATACATACACGGTTTTCCTACGATGTTTTATTTTTGTATTTATTTATAGGTTAACTTGAGTTAACGTGACATGTGACATTGCTGATCTATCTTCTGGTCTTAGGCTGGTTAGCATTTACAGCTAATATCATAGCTACGTCAACATTTCGATAGATGGCATGCATACAGGATTAACGTATTCTGTGTTGCCTATCTATCGGCGCAAACCATGAATTAGTTTCATAATTTCGCCACTGCAGGCGCTACGGTTCAGAAGCTGTAGGTAATCAGTGTACATATTGGATCAGCATTGGATTTAAATTTCACTGGTGCCGCGTGTTTATTCATAGTGGAAGTTCGAGTGTTAATCGCAAAGTTGATAATTTATTTTTTTTTTGAAAAATGTCTGCATCACCGATGGCAAGACAAGCTGTTGAAAGCAAAGCTATACCGATTAGGAAAGTTGTTATAAACGATCATTCTGAATTACCAGCTCACTATTCATCCACCCCTGGAGGAACTCTTTTTTCTACTACTCCTGGAGGTAGGTTTAATAATTTTCTCTAAATCATTAATTATAATATATTTTCTGTTGTACTCATTCATAAGTCTTGTCTTTTCTATATCTTTTACGTTTTATACAAAAACGCCCTGTTATAATATATAACTTCTCGAACTATGAAAACAGAAATGCTTTTACCTCAAATGAACCATTTAAAAATATATATTTCGAATACAGAGTTCATACCAGTGCCAGAATTTATTTAGTTAGGTGCGTTGACCTATTTCCTATTTTCAATTTCATTTGAGAGATTTTTAAGCTTTTCAATTGTCTTCTAATTTAGATGTGTATTTGCGACAGGTCCGCAATCGGCACAATCGAATATGGGAAATTTATTATAGTATAAATAAAATACGTTGTTTATAACAACTTTTTGAATAATAATATGCTGGCCTCTCCGATCATCCCATTGTACCTTTTTTGATGTCTAAGAATAATTTTAAGATCAATTATATATTTTTATTGATAAAATTATTGAGTATCAAAATCTAATAATAATTTTGTTGTATAGGTATTTAGCTGTTTCTTACAGACAATGACTGATAAGTTGAGATAAGGGAGGTCCGACTCCGAGATAAATGTTCTTTACCTGTTTTTCTTATATTTTTTATTTGTCTCATAGTAATCTATATTGATACGAACACTGGTACACTCTGTATATGATACACAGCCTCTACTATGTTCTGTTTGACATTTAAGTATGTTTATATTCTGGTTGTTTACATGTATGTTAATAATCAATTAATTTTATTCAACAAAAATGGAAATGAAAGTTGATAAATTTTAAAAACTTATGATATCACGAAGTATTGCGATACTGTAATAGTTGAATATATTTCATCATATTTTCCGTAGTAGAGTTAAAAATAGAATGAGCTGACAATGTGACATTTGCTTATAAGAAAGTAAAACACCTACATTTGAGTTTATAACAAAAATATAATACAAAATTTGGATAGTTTAACCTCACAGCGATAAAAAATGCTTTTATCGCCTTTTTGTAAACATATCACTGATAAAAATGAATTGTGTGTAAAAATACACATAAAAAAATATTAAAATCGTTCAATATACTGCGCGTTTAAAAAATTGAAATAGATATATAACCTATACACGCCTAGTATACACCAAAACATACAAAAATGTGTTCAACTTATTTATAAAATTGTTCAGCCGATTCGCGGCAAATTCAAGGTTGTAAATTATAATTCTGCACGTGTCGTATTGTTTACGACGGAGAGTGTGGTGTGATAATACAGAGTCGTATTCGATAATTTTTAATAAACTACTAACTTAATTTTTTGTTATTTTTACAGGAACGAAAATAGTTTACGAAAAATCTGTCCTGTTAAATTTACGTAATTCGCCGATATCCAAAACGCCACCGCAATTCGAAATTCCAGACAGTATTTTGGGTAATTCTCCTAAAAATTCAAAACCTAAACCAGCTCACCTTAAGCCATCCAATAGTCCAAGAAAATCTAATCCTGAAATTAAATACAATGTTTCTGATGACCAATTCGATATGGAACTTTAGTACTACTTCAATAATCGACGATTTTAGAGAGAAGGGGAATTTTTTAAAGAGATTTAAGAGAAAAAAAAGCTAGCGATAATTTTTCATAACATTAAACAAGCGGGAGTATTAATTAGGACTGTTTAGGTGAAGTGCAGGGGGCTAAAAAAGGTGTTAGCATGGACGGTGTACAGAAAGTTGAAAAAATCCGTCCAATTTATATCTTTAACCCTTGTAAAGTTACCCTGAAGGCTTTTATTTTTTATTATTATTAGTATTTTTGCCATCTCAAGTGTTTATAAATAATCAGTTTGATAATAAAAAAAAACATATACCAAATTGTCAAAATTATAATAAATAAATATTTCTATATTTGATTTAATCATGTTTACTGAAATTAATAAATTATTGTGTTTGCATAACCTCATTTTTGCTTATCACGTAAGTACTACAAAATATTTCACCTCATTGTCGGTCACTGATTTTTTTGCCTTATTTTTGCCTTCGATTTTTTATTTTTACACTTAAGGAATCGTTTCTAATTTTATAGAAACTTGTTAAAAATAAATATCTAAAAATACGAAGTTTATTGTTTTTTTTTAAACCTGTAAAGTTCCAATATAAATGATAAATGTACCTGCCATTAAAATGAAATAATAACCTTGGTTATAATTAATGAATATTTAATGCTTTATACAATCAACAAAAAAATGGAAATCTATAAATATTTATACAATCAAATTATATGTTTTGTTAAAAATTTAATGCACATATTTTCTTTAGAGTTGTACTTATCCTAATGCATAGGCAACCAATATACATATTTAATAATGTGTGTTGCCTATTAATTCTTCATAAAGAAACAAAGGAATGAATAGAGTGACAAAATAAGGAGAACAGGAAAAGGGTAATAAATAGTGGATATTATTTAATGGAGGTAGAAACAACAAAGCGCTTTGGGTAATCTAAAGATTGGGTGTGAAAATATGTTCTACAACTACCTATCTTTTGGCTTTTTATTCTGTGGTGACAACTTTGACAGTCGAGTGACATGTCATCATTGTCATCTGTCTATCTTAATCAAAATGGTGAATGTAATGAAAGGAGTTTTGGTAAAATGGTAAATTTTTAAATAAATAACATAATATTTTCATCACCCTACTTAAGATTTAATTCATTTTCAGTGACCAGGCTATGAAACAATTTTTATTACATTTGGACGAAACATTAAAATTAGGAAAAAAGTTTATAATTCAAGATTTGGATGAAAATCACTTGTTTATTTCAGCTGATATCCTGGATACTCTACAAGTAAAAATTGATGATTTAATGGATCAAATTAGTTTTCCATTGTCAGACAAAAACGCTTAAATAAAACATTTTGAATCATGACGATCTCCAAATCCACACTTCGCGGATCCAACCGCATCAAGGAAAATGATAAACGGCGTATTGTCGACGAAACTTCTCGCAAACGTCGCCAAAGAAAAGTCATGGAACTTCTCGAATCTGACAATTACCATGACGATCCCCATGCTGACTTGGTTATGAGCAAGAAAGTTCCTAAATTTGAAGACAACCTGGAACACAGAAATACCCGTACGAAGAAAAAAGAAAGAACCACTGATTATTACCAATTTAAATACCGTAAAAACTTCCAACAATTAGTTGATGAAGATCGAGTTGATGCAGATTTGAATAAAAGAGTTTCTTACATGGACATACAGTGTGAGGATACTCCTGTGCCCCCAAGACATTTCTGTGCCGTTTGTGGTTTTCTGGGACAATACTCATGTTTATCTTGTGGTACTAGGTATTGTTGTATTAGGTGCATGGACACACATATTGATACAAGATGTTTAAAATGGACTGCGTAAATGATGTGAAATTTCATATTTGTATACAATTCTTTCTGTTTTTTATAATAATTTGTGTATAAGTGTGTATAATGAAGAAAAATAAAGGTACGAACATAATTAGTCTAATTTTATTTCTCTCCTAAAAATTTGTGATCTAGAAAAAAATGCAAACGAACAAATTCTTCAAAAAATTTAATATCACATATTAAAAATGTACAACTGTATCTACTCTTTGGAGCTTAAGGATTCATCGATTTTTTTAAAATGGCTTTCAGACATTTTATCTGCTTCATCTAAAACTTGTTCTACTCCTAGTACTTCTGGTATATAAAACTGCATCATATTTTGCACACCATTTTTTAAAGTAACTACAGAACTTGGACAACTCGAACAAGCCCCTTGCATTTTTAATTTCACTATACCATCTTCGTAGCTCACAAAAATAATGTCACCTCCATCTTCTTGTACAGTTGGTCTAATTCGGGTATCTAAAAGTTCTTTAATCATTTGCACTGTTTCATCATCATCGTCTTTGATTTCTAAAAAAATTAATAACATATTTATATTATAGCTATAATAGATAGTTGTTTACTTACGTGTGTCTTGGTTGGGTTCAGCTTCATTTAAAACTGGTAAACCACTTGCAAAGAAGTCCATGATTGTGGCAAATATTTCAGGTTTCAATAGTTTCCAATTTACCTCATCTTCTTCAGATTTAGTTATGGTTATAAAATCTGGACCAAGGAATACACTTTTCACGCCTTCAATTCGAAATAGTACTTTTCCCAATGGTGAACAATAAGCAGCTTGTCCATTTGGAAAATCTATTGTTTGTCCACTTTCCAAAACTTGAGTACCAGGTAAAAATTTAAGGCTGTTAGGATTTGGAGTCTCTTGCGTTTGAATAAACATTTTTAAAGAAGAAGATGTAAATAAAGTTTTTTGGGACCATTGTTTTGAAATACTGAAATGAAAAACCTTATTTGAGAGATCAACTTGCATACTCAAGAATCCTGGGTTAGATGTTAGAAAGTGTGTTTACCTATTAGGAAACCTTATTAATTTGGAAATTTTATTTGCACTTTTAAGAAAAATCAACGAATTGCGCCACATTTTTCATAATAGTTTATTTTCTAATTTAAAGTTGTTACCACAGAGTACACCATCTAGATGGTGTACTCTGTGGTTGTTACTTTTTTAACTTTTTATTTGGTAACATGAATTTTAAGAGACATACGAAAAATTTAGGGCAGATTCTCGCGAGTATTCATCATAAAGAAGTATTATAAAATGGTCTCCTCATACACTATTTTATTATGATCTATCAATTACACTCATCAATGACAAAATAAATGAGCTCAAATTTTAAATTAAATTGAAAATTGATCACCCATTTTGGAATTTTAATTTTTCACTTTACTATGTGCAGTCGCGAAAATTGTTCATTTTCAGTGTGACGTTGACGTAGCAGACAGATAGAAATGGTGATGATAGCTGTCAATTTATTATCTAAACACAAGATGGTCATATAAACTAATGTTTATGTTGAAAAAAATAGTATCAAATCCAAAGAAATAATCTTTTTGTACGGTAGCAAATATAATTCAAGATGTCTGATGAATTACAAAATTACCAACTGCAGCTCCAGCAAGTGGAAGCTGCTCTATTGAGCGATCCAAATAATCAAGAATTGCAGAAGTTGAAGATTGATTTGAAAGAAGTAATAGAGCTTACACTAGACCTCAAAAACAAAGCTGAAGAAGCGGCTAATCAGCCAGAGTATACGGATCCAGTAGGAGTAGCCGAGGAAGATGAAATTACAAAGTCTCTTCTTGCAGTTGAGGAGTTTGTTGCTCGAAATAGAACTAAAAAGATGTGGAGAGTGGGAGATACTTGTATGGCAAAATGGAACGATAACGGACAATATTATGAAGCAACTATAGATGCCATTAATCCGGATGGGCAGGTAAATGTTACTTTTGAAGCTTTTAAAAATAGAGGAGTTACTACTCTATCCGAATTACGTGAATTCACAGGTCAGAAACGAGTTCTTTCGGAATCGGAAAAAATGAAAAAAGCCAAACTGCACAATAAAGAGTATCTGAAGAGAAAAAAGCAGAAAAAGCAAATGAGGTTTAAAGAATTAGAAGAAGAACGAGAATCTGAGAAGAAAAAATGGTTAGCTTTTGCAAATAAAGCAGTTAAAAATAAAAAGACAGGATTGAAAACAAAAAGTATATTCGCTTCTCCAGATTCCGTAAATGGTAGGGTAGGAATAGGAACTTGTGGAATAAGTGGAAAACCAATGACTGAATTTACCACAGCTGAAAAATGGAGGAAAGGCTCGTAAATTAATTAGTGAATTTTCATTGTGATTTTAAAAACTTTTGTGAAATAGAAATTATATAATAAACTATGAATATTTCAAATTTGGTTACAAGACTTACATCTTACAATTCTTATAATTTTTTAACCAAAATGTCTAGAAATACCAGAGCTATCAACATTATGTTCGCGGAGTGTCATTGTTTATACAATATCTTGATATATGTATGTATATTTAAACGTGAGAATATCGGATTTTTCTGTTAAAAATTTCAGTACACATTATTTTGGAAATAAAAAATTCATTAAATTCGTTTGTATTTTCATTTGCTAAAAAAAGTTATATCGAAATTCTAAAATATTAAGCATTTTGAGGGTATGCAACCAGTAATACAGGCGATTCGAAAATTTCTTACTAAATGGTATGCAACCAGTAATACAAATTTTTTTAGTATTGCTCTTAGACAAATTAATTTCATAGTAAAAAGTGTTTATTGAGGTAAATTACAAGTGCATTGTTAAAAACAAAATAATACATAATCATTATTTTACAAAATGCGCAAATAAGGAAGTTTTTAGGATTTGTACGCAGCCTTCAGGCAATTTTAGGAGTACAGTGGACCATTTAAAATAATGAAACTCACGTACAGCAAAACAGTCGACTCGTTTACATGACCTCTTGGCACGAAGAAACGCTGTCTGAACCGAACGTTGAAAAGTGGAGTTTTTGAGATAAGCTGTCTGCGTTTTTCATAAACCACTTTTATAATTTTATTCATTTATTTTCCTCCTAGCAGGCGAGTGAGGACGAGGAGCACCTTTGTACTTAGTGATAAGCTAAAGGATCATAAAACTTGGTCGTTTTTTTTGAATCGTCGTGAATATTATAGGTGAGTACTTACCTACTGTTTTACATTAAATTTCATCATTTCAATGCCAAGTACGATTTAAAACTTCCCATTCATTTATTATTAACATGGGTTTTTTATATAATTTTAAAAAATGTGAATCTACGTAACGTAGTCGCTGGAAACGTTGTACCCATTTTGTAATAAGAGCCCGGATGAAGTCAAGTGTTGGCGAAGTATTATAGTATAAAGGAAATGAAAGTACCGGCAACCATTATAATAAATGGAGGTCACATTCTAGGTACTTTAGTGGTTTGATCAAACTATCGAGTTAACAGAAAGTTCTAGATTATTATTGTGAATATTCATTTTCTTGTAGTTATATTAGTTTTTATATGTCTATTTTGAATAATTAAGTATTGTAGCTACACATTAGTGTCCAATATTAAAAATTTTTTTAGTATTATTACCTAAATAGATTAACTATAAAACGTATATTAAATTTCGTCTCTTAACGTTTAGGTGAAGGCTTTAAATGACATGCATTTTTTTTCAGTCTAAAGACCTTGAAACGAATTTTTCCTAGATAAATATTAGTGAGTAATATGTTCAATCAACTTGTTTAGTTCCAATTAACGTAGAAAAAATTACAAATCATAAGCTTTGCTTTAAATGGCATGCATTTTTTTCAACTTGTTCAGTTTGAATTAAACTTCGACCAATAATGCTAGTCATAAATCCTCTTTGAGTATAAAAAATAGAGTTTTTCGTTAATTTTTTCTAGTTTTGTAGGATCAACTACAGGAGAATAACCTTTAATAACCGTTTTACGCATAATTGAACTAATGTATTCCAATTAATCAGGAAGTAATTTTAAACCCATTGATACCTATTTTGATTTTTTTGTGACAATGTTGCGGATTTCAATTACAAAATGACCTTGCGATTAAAACAATGTCTTATTATTTAACATCTGCTTAGTAGAACGTGAAAATATCATTATACCATTCCTTAATTACATTTATTATGTAGATACTTCTAGAAATATAAATAATTTAGCTGGAAAACCTTGTTTCACGCCATGTAGGCGACACGATTTTTATAATTTTGTCACACTCTATGAAATTGATCGCATGTTAAAGCCCCTAATTACAATCCTCTTATCAGAAATAATTAATTTATAAGATAAGCAGAAAATAAAGTCAACGTTTTTATTTAATATATGACCAAAAATATGTCGATAATGAAGAGAAATTTATACCTAGGTATTTTTATTTATAACTTATTATCTTTGTACCATAGTGGCTTCTAAACAAGGTCAAATGAAAATAATTTCAGTTTAAATTTCAGCTTAAACATGCCTGTTCCATCTTTACAAAAACCTGCGCCTGCCTTCAAAGGAACAGCAGTAGTCAATGGAATGTTCAAAGACATTTCCCTGGAAGATTACAAAGGACAATATGTAGTCCTGTTCTTTTATCCATTGGATTTTACTTTTGTTTGTCCAACTGAAATAATCGCTTTCTCTGATCGTTTCGAGGAATTCAAAAAAATTAAAACAGGTAATTCAAATGTTTACAGGAAGTTATCCTTATTTACAAATATCCTAGTGGTTTACTTTAATTTCCGTAAACATACATTCAAATGTTTGGTTTAGTTTGATAACCTTTAAGATATTTTTGAGTTCAAGATAGTGATGAGTGTTATTTAACCTACAAAACATTTTGTGTATGTAGATAATTATTTTTTCCAGCTGTAATTGCTTGCTCCACCGATAGCCAATTCTCTCACTTGGCATGGATAAACACCCCCAGAAAACAAGGAGGATTGGGAGAAATGTCCATTCCCTTATTAGCTGACAAGTCAGGATCTATTTCTAAAGCCTACGGTGTATTAGATGAAGAAACCGGAATACCCTTCAGAGGATTATTCATTATTGATGGCAATGGTAAGAAAAAAACTTGTATAACGCTGTTTATTTTTTAATAATTTTCAAAATATTTCAGGTATTTTGAGGCAAATAACCATCAACGACTTACCAGTGGGAAGATCAGTAGATGAAACTGTTCGCTTAGTGCAAGCTTTCCAATTTACCGATGAACATGGTGAAGTATGCCCAGTTGGATGGAAACCTGGTTCCAAAACCATGAAACCAGATCCAACAGGAAGCAAGGAATATTTCTCACACAACAATTAATAATTTACACTGTTTTATCATGTATTATGAGTATAAGTATTACATCCAGTTATATTTTTTTTTAAATAAATCTTTATTTGGCTGAAAAATTTTTGTTTTACTTAAAAAACCAGTTTTTAAAGAAAACATTTATATTTTTTCTAAGTACAGTACAAAAAAAACCATCTTACAAAACAAATATATTATCTTTGAGTGATATAAGGTAAGGTAGTCACCATACTGCAAGCGACAACGTAAAGTATACCAAAGAACAAGTTGAGTTTAGCAGTTTTCCTTGGAACGCTATGAATGTCTTTGGATCTAAACTGCTTTTCGATTTTAAATGCATTCGGTAACGTTACCAATGGCAACATGAACCATTTTGAATACTTTAAAGAAACAACCATAAACATTATATAAGGAGTGAATAACAAAAATGCATATAAAACGTGAGAGGCAGTGTGTCCGATAATAATTGCTAATGTAACAATTCCTACTTTTTTATCAGATTCAGAATCCCTGGTGTTATTCCCATGTAAAATAGCTTCGGTGTTTAAAGCTAAAGGGATGGCGTAATAAATTGTAGCCCATTCAACATGTCCTGTTTGTGACATAAATGCAAACAAAACAGAAATAGGTCCAAAAATTATTAATATTAACACATCACCTAACGCTATGTACTTAAATCCAATGCCACCAGTGTATAAAAAACTTGATGATAGTCCTCCGAAGTACACTAGAGCTAAATGTTCCATTTTTGCTGGTGATAAGTTTGCTAGAAGAATAAAACCGACACATCCTGCAAAGTATAACATGGCACCAAAGGAAACAACTTCATCTTTCGATAATAAATGATCTACTAGAGTTCTATCGTCTGATTTTCTATTGTCTATACCTTTAACATAGTCAAAGTATGTGTTAACTACATTTCCTGCTCCGTGTACTGAAACTACAGTTAATACAGTCAAAAGTAGGGTAATGTAATTGAAATCTGAAGAACCAGGATATTTGTAAGCTATGGTAGATCCTAAGAGAGTTGGTATTAAACTTGCACTTAGAGACCATGGTCGAAGAGCTAATACATAACTGGATAGTTTCATTAATCCACCAGATGTTCTCGTTGTTACGGCTTTTGAAGCTGCCTGTCCATTATTCAAGATCGATTTTTCTTTAGCAATAGTTGTTTCTGTCATAATTACAAAGTATATCGTCAACTATTTTTAAGAAATACACACTGCAACATAATACAATTCTTAGTTCTATTTTCGTTCTCGTCCATCAACTCAACTGTCGTCTGTCATCGTTTCATCCATCACGATTCAATCACTTTCGATCGATTATTTCTGTTGCTCTCTCTTTTTAAACGTGTAGGCAATTTTTAACGAGTAAACATAAACATAAATTGACATAATGTCAAATTGACAACATTTTGAGGGTAAATAATAGAAATTAAACGATCGTTGTACTTTATCACATTTTTTTCTCTTTCTCTTAGCTCCAAACAATTATAAATTCAAATCATATCTATAAATAAGTCATAAATCGTAGAAAAAGTACAAAATGAAATATATTACACGATTATCACAATTAAATATAGGATTTAAACAAACCTTTTTTTTTTAATACACTTTCAATACAGTTCTTTAAAACGTAACTAAGAAATTAATTTGATTTTGATGTCTTCTCTGTTTTCCATATTCGTATCCTCTCCTTTAGATCATCCGCTACAAAAAAAAGGAAGTAAAAAATGTATACCACTCTTATTACATCAAATCTTACCTGGAATTAACATTTCTTCGGTTAAAACTTGCCTATTGAAGGGATCGGTGTTGCTATTCAACAAATGCCTCATAATAACCGATCTATCCATTATTTGACCGCTTGGGAGCAGCACTGGATCGGACATGAGAGTGTCCATTAGAGGATCTTTGAACTCGTCCGGAGCATCGGCTAGCCAGTCTTCGGATTTCTGATTGTTTTCGAGCACAAGATAAGCTTTGCCGGCCAAAGCTCTAAATTGTTCAATTTGTACGGGGGTTTTAATGGAAATACGTTCTAATCTAGCGGCTGCGTCTTCGAATAGTTGTTTCCTGAAAGATCTCTGTGGAAAAAAATGTTAGGTTAGGTTATCGAGAGGATCGGAGTTTAGAGTCGTACCTCGTCTCCTGCTAGAGCTGCTGCAAATTTATCACAATCTAAGTGTAAGTAAATGTCAACTAATTGACTTAGTAAACGTCTCGGTTCCCAGCCGTATTTAACCGGATTTCTAACCTTCAAATCCTTACATTTCTTACCGCAAAGTTGTTGAAGATTAAAATTCAACATGGAAGCTAATCTGGAAATGAAAATTCATAAAAAAAGACACCGATGACGTAAATAGGCTTTTACCTTTCTACTAATTCCGGTTTTAAAAACGGTTCTTTAATATCTACCGTTAAATAATGAAACATGTCTACCGTTTCTCTAGCAAGCGTTAAATACGATTTGCATTGTCTTTCGTCCGAGTTCAACTGTCTCATTCGATTTTGTTGTTGTTCGGACGATAATTTAGTCCATTTGTCTTCGTCGCTTATTAATTCCTGTACTTCGTGTATTCTTTTCAGCGATTCCAAGGATTCGTCGAGTAAAAATGTGGTGTCGTTCATCAACATGTTGACGAATTTAACGAATTGCGAGCCGCTACGCGATTCGTTGATTACCGCTTGACGGTGGACGGATGACGACCACATTTCTGTAAAGGAATATTTTTTTGTATACACTACTGTATGAATGGTTGTCTACACACATCCAACATTATATCAAACCATATATATAGTAGCTGTGTTGTAAAAGTCATTTAAACGTGATTAATAAGTATTTAACAATTTATTCTAACCCTAAATTGCGAATTTATAAGTTTTAAATAAATAGAATAAGATAAAACCCGCAGTTTTCATTAAAAAGTTCACTCGCGAGAAACAGTACAACAAAAGAAACGCATTTTCGTTAAAAAGTTCACTCGCGAAAAATGGTTCGGTGTATTTGCTGTGTTCTATGCTAAATTCGTGTTTTGTAGTGTTTAAATTAGTGATCGGCCATTTCGAAAACCGGCACGGGCGTTATTTTTTTAAATCGGTTTTTATTTAATTATTATGTTTCTTCAACAATATAAAAGTTTGTTCGGTGCGAGTTTTTGGTTTTACAATTTGTGTTTATACCGCTGGAAACTGTGATAGTGTAAAGTTTGTGCCAATAAAGACGAGACAATCATGCAAAGGTGGTGTAAGGTAAGAGGTAAGTTTTCAACTCTCAGCCATCTTAAATCTCAATATTTAAAATTTTCATTAGTTAGAACGTTATTTTGTAAGCTATGGAAGTGTGAAGCATTTTTTATTTGATCGAATTATCTTATATATATTTTTTTACCTAAAAAGTGACATACAGGGTGATACTTCTATATAAAAAGTTTTTGTAATGAAAAATAGTATAGAAAATAATTGAAAAAGTTACTTACTTTTTATAATTAAACTAATATGATATCGTATAGAAAATTTATCATAAAATTCCGAACTAGACCCTGTAGTTTCGACGTCCGTGTAGAATTTCATTAGAGAACTAGGAAGTAGCGTTTGCGAGATATGATGATTCATAAGGCGTGAATAAATGACATCGCATAAGGGTTGGATCATTGGCAATATAACGAATATAACTTCAACTAATTTGGCAACTAAATACGGATTCTTAACCATATTAGATGAACATATCGTAACCAATAACCACGAAATCATACCATCTTCCATATTATCCGCAATTACTTCAGGAAAATATCTAAAATAATAATAATTAGAGAAATTTTTAATTAATTTTAAAATCTTACTGTAAAGCGAATAAGAGAAACTCTGCTATATCTTCCATATACCATTCTGGTAAGGAAGAAAACGCTGGGGAATCATGAAGTAGAGGTAGATCCGGTAAAGGACTACCAGGAGGAGTATTCGTCATTAGGCTCATTAAATATTCCGATACAGATGTATAAAAAACAAGAGATCTTCTCATTAAATTTTTATCAAGTATACCAGCATCTGCACATACTTTAGACCTGCAACAAAATAACAATAAAACAATTTTTTAAATATAAAAAAATCAAAACTCACTTGTTCAATTTTTTAAGTTGCTGTTTCCATCTTTTGATAAATTGTTTGTTCCTGTTGGCGAAGGGAGTGTTACGCCACTGTACTTCGGCAGCTACAGTTTCATCTAGTAGTTTTTGCAAGTCTTTTATCGCTCTCAATCTTCGTTGGTACTTTTGAAGGGCCGGTAGAAGGGATAAATGATGGCAGTGTAATGTGAGGAACCAACAAATCGTTGAAAAGTTCGGTGTTTGGTGATCGTGAGTTTTACCTGGAAAAAAATATATTTTTTTTAAATAAATTTTTGATGGTAACAAAGAATTAAACTCACCAAACTCTTGTAACCAATCGGTTACTTCTTGTGAAGTGTATTTAAGCCTCGTGTCATTATTAATAGACACTAGTGCTTCGGGATGAAAGGGATACATAAAATCCATTTTGTTTAGTTTAATTTTAACAGAAAGGAATTGGAGAACGCTTAAAAGATTCAACATGAATCCATCACCGGCTAGAGTACGTTCTTCCATCTGTAACTGAGATCTAAAAAAAAAAAATATTTAAACAGGTCACTTTATAGTTTGGCAAGTTTATCTGAACCTACGGGGCATCGGTAAGAGGCGAGGAAACATGGCGCTTATCTTGTCATAAACGTACTGTACCTATTTCAAAAAGTAAAACTGAAAAAACAATACCAACGCCACTGGATAAATCAATATCAGTCAACTGACGAAGTGAGAGGGAAGAACCCACGCATGCGCTCGTCAATAAGAAATCAGCTGTCGATAAAAATCACCAATTATATAATGGTGTGGTTATTATGGTTTGCGCACAACGTTGCCAGAGCTTGAAGAAATTCACAACAAATCAGGAAAAGTGTTTATTGAAAAAATAATGTTAATAGACAAAATCCAAGTAATCAAGCACATTAAAGAATGTTTTTGACTGCATTCCTTTTAAAGGTTTAGATAAACTTGCCAAACTATATTTATGTTGGTTTTCACTTACCTTTTATCGTTATATTTTAAAATTTGAGCTATATAGTTCAAGCAAGGATCTCTACTATCCTGATTAGCCATCATAAAGTGGAATATCCTATGCTGCAACCCTCTGGTATTCTCCAATTCGGACTGCAAAACTTGTATCAAGCTTTTATCGCTTGAACTGTTGCCAGAAAAGAATTTTTCCGCTACTTTCGGTTCGTCTTCAGCGAAAACTGAAACGTTTAAAAACGGACCTAGAAAGGAGCACCGCATAATTTCCCTACCAGCCGCCGGGGTCGATATTGAAGGTAGGAATTGTACTTGTCTAGTGAGTAAAGTACAAATCGGTCTTGGCCCGCATCTCACGTCGGTTAATTCGAACAATGTTTGAACTGGGACTCGATGTTCGTCGCCTACGATGCTAGTTTGTTGCATAATTTTAAACAAACCCTGTAGAATCGGACTGAAAACGCTGGAAAATAGTTTTTCATTCGTGTGGGTTCTACTGATTAGTTCGGTTAAGAAGCCACGAGGGAGAGATTGTTGTAAAACTGGATGTAATAACGGAGATTCTAGTCTACTTTCTGGAATTATAATAAAACCTTGTACTATTAGAGTGGTATAGTGGATAATTTGAGATCGTAATTCTGTTAGTACATCACTCATCGGAGGAATACTGGATCTCTTTGGATTATTCCTTTCTTCAATTCCTACTCTATTATAACAGTCCATTAAAAAATTTATAGCCATCGTAATACTATTTTGAGTCTTACTACCAGTTTTAATGGTTAAAACAGGCATTGCGTAATTTACTGTAGTTGGACTGGAGGAAGACGGACTCAAATTCGAAGGACTAGCTCCTAAACTTCCTCTTTCGCACATATCTGAAGTTGTTTGTGTTAAATTTTGAAAAGGATTTTCTTCCTTTAAAATTTTAAACAGTATCTCCATAATAGCATTCGAAGTTAAATCTCTGACTGATATATTAGAGTTATCTTGAAGTAATTTAGCCGTTTCAGGTAAATAAAGTCTAGTTTCTGAAGTGTTTTTAAAAGTTGATAGTAATACTCTAGCCACCGATGAATGAAGCTGCTGCAAAGTTAATTCCGTAGATGATACAGTTTGTTTTTTTTGTAAATCTCTTTTTTGTACATCCAATTCATCTACCTAAAAATAATAAAGGCAAAAAAATAATACTATAAACTATATTTATATATTTCTCACCTCCATGTTCTCAAAACCAGAGTCAATGTCAGTGTTGACACAAACTTTATCAGCTCCTACACTTATATCGTCAACTTCCATGTGAATGGAGCTTGTTTCAGAGTCGCTTCTTTGAGGCGGAGCTCTGGATCTTCCTTTCGAGCTCGATGGCATATTAATGTCAATAGGTTTTGAAGGTTCTTTGAAAACATCAATTTTTTTAACTGTGTCTGGATTTTTGAATTCATCATCTTGTTTAGCATCTTCAGTTTGATTAATGTTTGTTTCAAAGTTAGCCGGAATATTTACGAGATTCGTGTTTATTGGACTCTGAGATGTAGGAGTAATCGGGGGTGATAGGGAGCTGGATGGCGATGTACTTTCTCTGGCAGTAAGTCGAGCTAAGCGTCTTCTACGTATCTGGAATAAACAGCTTTATTTGTAGTCTTATTTACACTAAAATATGGAATAAAGAAAGGAAAAACTATTTTCATCAGCCATTTTTTACTTGAAGCAAAAGAAATGTTGCTAAAAGTATTTCATAAAACGTTACTATTTAGCATTGAAACAATGAATTTAAAAGTAATGAGATTATGGAATTAATTTATTAATATATGCCAGCAAATAGAAAGTTACAAAAATTTATTCTTATAATTGTTACTATCGCCATTTTTATAAAAAAATTTCATGTTTTTTTTCCAAACAGATCATTCAACGTGTAATGTTTGATGTATAAATAACTACAAGTAGTAAATACAAAGTATTTACGTACCATTCTTTTGTTCTTACAAACAAAGCAATTTTGAAAAATACGGTTAAATACGGTTATGAACCATATCATGACTATACCATGAAAAATCTGGTTATAATTGAGATAACAAAAAAATTTAGGCAGTTATTTATTATTAGATAGCACTTTAATTTCACCTTTCTGATAATGAAGGTTCTTGTAAACAGTTATGTCCTTATCTAAATGATATATACACATGCAGTTATAATATAAATATATAAATGTAACTTACTTCTTCTTGAGTCAATTCACTCATGATTTTCAATGTGAATCTGTTCGGTGATAGTTTTATTAATAAAATGTTCCTTTTAATTTAGTTGCAACGCGTACCAAATAACTACTCAACGAATTTAAGGACGTCAAACCTATGACTTTTGCTTTCAAAAGTCATTGCGTCAAAACAACTTCGTCCAATAGTTCGGCTGTCATCGGATAACACTGAATCGAATCGATAACTCGATGTTGGTGGGGTAAATCGAAATATTTTGAATGCTGAGTGGCAGCTCAAGTTTACACATAACTTGTAAAAAAATGGGGGAGCTTGCTGTTATAAAAACAGATTGTTTTTGACATTGGCCAATATTGTAGAGAAATTTTGCCATAGGTGTGGAGGAACGGGCCAATGTTTCTATCTATTACATCGATTATAATCGATTTGTTGGGTTGTTGTATAAGAAAGCAGATCCGTACTCTCCCCAGATTTAGAGGGATTAGGTAGTGGAATAATGGGAAACAAAAACTCAACTCCGTAAATGGGTTTTTATTTAATTATGTACAATGTTTGACAAGGTTTATAAAGCTTTGTTAAATTTACATGAAAAAAAAATACAATTAATAATTTTAAACTAAAAAAACTTTGCCCTCCTCTTTATATATATTTTTTTGTTAAATTATATTCATTGTCAGTTGTTGGTGAAGGCTATCGACAATTCCTACGCATTGCTTCGAAAACATTTGTCTTATACGAATGATTATAGTGGTATTAAAGAATTTGATTCAACACCACTGCTTCAAATTGTTGATAAATTCATAAATAAGGATTTTTTAATCTTAAATTAATATAGATCAGTCAGTTAAAATAGTCAAAAGGAGATATTTTTATTTAATTGTAAAACCAATAGTGTGCAGCTCTGCTCCGACCACAGATCTATAAATTATAAGAAGAAAGAAAGTAGGAAGGCAGTGCAGCGATATACAGCGTTGGCAACCCTGCTGCAACTGACAGTTGAACCACAGAATACAGTTAGTTGGTGTATTCTGTGGTTGAACGAGGTTGACAACTGCATTATTTTGAGGACCTTTTACAGATTACTTTTTCTTTCAAGGAAAATGAATTGGAAAATTCTTTGGAAGACCAATAGGAAGGAAGACTTAAGTTACTAAAGGAAAATCTCTAATTATTTTCAATTTACAATTAAATAAAAAGTATCATACGCTACATAAACCTCGTCTAAGGTGATTCATGACTCATCTAAGAGCGGACATACGTTCTCTTCTTAAATTATTTTTTGTTTATATCATCGATAGGTGTTATAGTTATGTGCATATAACTACAAAAAAAATATAAAGATAATGGTGTACAATGATAGATGAGAAATGCTTTGAAATTTTCTACGTATATACAAATGAATAACACGATGTTTCATGATGTACTAAAAATAGATAAAACGGTATAAAATACAGCAAAAACAATTTTAAGTAGACATATTAGACCGAGAGTTTCCTATAATATGGGGAAATTTGAAATTTTAAATAGTTTCCGTTTGGTCGGGTGCTTATACACAAACCGTAGTTTATTGCTACAGCGTTGTCAGATGTTAGTTTTAATTTTTCCCCAGATTCTAGGAAAATTTAATAGTAGAATCAAGTTAGGTGTAATGTATCTACTGTTTCGGTAAATAAATGTGTTCTAACAAATCTTAAAACTATGAACGTTCTAATATTGGGGTTTTAGTAAAATAAAACTAAAGTTTGAGGTGATTTTATCGCTAGATTTTATTAAATATCATATTTGTGTGTCATTTTATGTAACTTTACATGAAATTCAAGCGGCAATATTTCGATTTTTAGTTTTATTTCACTAATAACAATTAAACTTTCTTCTTAAAAACTCTCAACGTTTTGAATAAAAGTTTTATAACCCAAAATCAATGCCCTGGGTGAATTTAAATTCATTTATTCACTAAGATTGCTTTGTTAACTGTTATGTTTACGGTCAAATACACCCATATTTTCAAGTTGGACTCTTTTTTCGTCAAAATTAGTTCAATTTTATACAGTAGAAACAACTATCGGAAAATTTGACCTGCTCGTATCTTATTTTGACAGCTAAATTCAGTCTATGTATTCAGTACTTTCCTTTTTTTCGAATTCCTAACCTAACTTCGATAATATGGGTGGAAAATTCCGTTAAATCCTTATCTAATTATGGTGTAAATGTGAAGATATCACGACATAACCGTTGTAAATCACAGAAAGGCACCGGTAGATAAAAATGTGAGCATTGGGACGGATATGAATCGGTCAACTCCTGAACTCAAACGGTTGTCTCCCGATCCACATGTATATATTCTACAGGAGGACTTTTGTGTCAAGAACTTATGCTGGAATTCGATATTTGAGGACCGGTCATTAATTTCTTTTTAGCCAACCTTCGTCTCCGACGCGCGCGCGATCTGTGCAACGTTAAACAAACTAAAAAAACGATCAAACATATCACAGCTGCAGCTACAGCCATAGCCGACAGCGGCAGGGAATTGAGAAGTTTGGAAGTGGCTCCGCAATGCGTTTCCGATTCGTCGTATCCCGAAGGACAATGATCCTTACCGTCGCACCATAAGGAAGAACTTATGCAAGCGTCTAGTTCGGGGCATTTGTAAGCGCATTCTAAGTCGGTTGCGTTACTACTAGCGTTTACAGGAACTTGTAGTTGATGTAGTAAAGAAGATCTTGATCTTGATATTTCCAGCCAGCTAAAAGCGGCTTCTCCGCTTTCTAATCCAATCCATTCGATCATAAAGTTAGGAGGACGTTGGATGATTAGAGCTAAACCTTCTCCCCACCATTCTTCGCTGAATACATGTACTGCTAGAGGTCTAGTACCTGGTTCAGCCGGGCAAACTACTCTTACTAACTTCGGTGGTCGACCGGAATAGATCATGATTCTATTGGTAGTAGGACAGCGACTAGATTCATCTTGACGTGGCTTTAAGGGTAAAAACGCTCCCCAGCTTAACAAAAATAAACTTCTGTTGTATCTAGCTTCGACTACCCACGGTAGACCTAAGCATAAAGTATCCTCTTTGTTCGCTGGAGGTGAATGAAGCTGTACGTCACCTCCGTATCCTCTAAGTCTTTGAGTTCTCGAACAGTCATTCATCTGTATTATTTCGAACAGTACGTGGAAATGAATTAAAGTAAAATCTTCGGTAATGTTCATATCTTTGGCAGTGAATTGAAGCTCCATAGCGCTAGAGGTAGAGGTGAAAACTAAGGGTTTGTTTGCAAGTGTAACGTTATCACAGATACATGTTTTGTGGATTCGGTAATCTTCCCAAGGTCGTTCGAATACGTTCAATTCTGAAATACGACTTCCTGTAGCGTACTCGCATATTTGTCTATTTGTATGAGGATCTATTACGGTCTCGCATAAAGGATTTATTCCGAAAGAAGCGTTGTTCAAGGTCAAACGCACTCTTTCGTTTACACCGGCTTCAAATCTATAAACGCATTCTAAATCTTTAGCTCCACCTCTACCGAACAAAAATATATTTCTAGGAGAAGTAACTTCTCCGACGTGTTGTTTTTTAAATACTCTACAACACGGTCCAGGTGCTTCTTTATTAGCCCAAGGTTCTCCTCCTAATTTAGTATCGACGAATTCGTACATTAATTTGAACGAAGCCGGGTGTAAAGCAGTTCCGTCCTCTGTGTAATGCTGTACGCTTAAATTTCTATAGATTGTCAAATAGCTTTCATCTTTCGAACACGGTCTGGTGATTCTAGTGGTGTTGGTTAAAGCACTGTGGTCGCAAAGTTTCGGCGGTTCGTCGCATTTATCTTCAATTAATCTACTATCGTCCCAAATTTTTATTCTCGTCGAGCAGCCGTTTGTCGCCGTATCGTTTCGAAGCAGAGCATGCGCGTTGTCACCTACTAATAACGCTTTGTGGCTGTAAGAAATGAACGCTATCCAAACTAGATCGTCCGGGTAACCCTTGAATTTATACGTGCAAGTTGTGTTTGGTGGTAGAGAATGTTTAGGGCTGAGTAGTTTACCTTTTCTACCTCTTCCTGTCCAAATTTCATCGCTGTCTGGACTAGTAGCGTTGATATGAAAAACGCAGTCTACATTTTGACGGGAAAAATCTAAGGAATCGGAATCTACGAAAATAACCTCGACGTCTAGTTCGAAACCGCGTAAAGTCGATAAAGAAGAAGGTGAATGAAGTGGTATACTAAATGGGGATGAATGGAAAGCTACTAGCATTTCAGGGCCACGCGATACTACTCTTGGTAACCAATCCCCACCGCAATATTTCGCTAAAACGGCGTCGTTGGTTGATCCGCCGTCGTAAAATATCAAATGATCCCGTTCTCCTGTACAATCCCTCCAAGCTTTCAACATTCTTTCCGTTTTATTCAGCCCAGCAACGTTTATGGATCTTTTCATTTGCATTTTATGCACCGCTTCTTGCCTAACGGATATCATCGCGTGCTTGCAAGTCGGTACAAACTTTTGCCTTAAGCTCCAATAACAAGAAACGTTCCTCGGATACATCCCGGGGTAGTTCGGAGATTGTAACCTACACGGTTTCCTATAACACTCCTCGAACTGTCTGGTGCAGTACGTTCCCGGTGCGATTTGTCCTCGTTCCAGCGGAGCTATGGGCGAGCCGAATCTCACGATGGCTTCTCTTTTAGAGAAGAAGCGGTATCTGAGTCGAAACGCGAAGGGTATTTCTGGGGAGCTGAATAATTTCACGGTTACGGTTATCGTGGAGGTTTCGCTGTAATAAGCAGCTGGACCGGACGACGTGCCGCACCATGAACCGCCGGTGAAGGGGCGACCTAGTTCGCTGAGTTGCATGTAACCGTCGGGACAGCCGTCCAAGGCGGATGCTTCGTATCGACCTACTTTGAATTCGTCGAATATTAACTGAAACAAAACAAAAAATTATCATTTTCAAGATAAATAAATAGTTGAGGGTATTGGATGGATTTAAGGGACCTGAAAGATCTATTGTGTCCCCTTACTTCTACTTAGTTTCTGAGGAGAGTAAGAGAAAGAAGAAGTTCCTTTAGTCCTATTTCCTGGAGGAATTTTAGGATATCTGCAGGCTTCTACTTAGGCAAATGTTCCTCTTCTATCCAGCTTTTTCAGGTGCCCTTTCGTGCGACAATGTCTCGTTAGGATCCCTGTTAAAACTTTTAGCGTAGTTTTACTTTGAATCATTCCATTGACACTAACTTTGCCCTCCGTTGGGCGCCGTTTACCATCAAAAGTCACCCAGAAGAATCTTTGATTGTACAAGCCCTACTACATCTTTTCAATGGCCAGATCTTCTCTTTCTCTCGGGTATTATATGAACTCTAATACATTTTTGAGATGATAAATTTAAAAAAACAATTTGTATGATTTACCTGGATGATATCTCCATGATTCTGTCCATTGGCAGTGAATGTAAGATGACAAAGGAACGGAAATCTTGACTCCGTAGCCTTCAATACCCTCAAATCGTACGTTTTTCCAATGTCTCCATAATATGTACGATTACAAACTGAAAAATAATAGTTATTTATGCAACAAGGGATGTAAGTAACATAGTCGAGAACTAAAAGAAGTTGCAAGTACTTAAAAAGCATCCAAACTTTGTATCTTCTTTAATAAATGCGTTGTGTATAATTATTATTTCGTGACAACCGGTATGTTGTAGATAGATAGATAACCTCTAGATCGACCCTTGGTATTTATAACAACATTTTGCAACCCGAGAGCCTAATTATTAGAGCATTAATCAAAATGAGGAATGACGGAATCTTAGTTGTAATTGTTTCTGTAGTGGTCGTTATTTCCAGTGAATCGTTGTTCAAAAGGGGATCTTACAAGTCGCATAGAAAAGGCAACAAAGTGGCGGTGAACGATGTCCCGTACATTGATAGTCGAATCTTTCCAGACTCTAAATATTTGAAAATCAAAGCAAAGATCGATATACTTGTATCCGGTAGTGTTAAAAATTTCCAAAACCTGGAAAATATACGTTTGGAAGGATGTGAAATAACTGACATTATCAACGGTGCTTTTAAAGACGTTCCTAACCTAAAAATAATAGCTTTGAACGATAATTTATTGAAAGGAATAAAAAGTGGTGTTTTTAATAGTTTGAATATAACAACGTTGTATTTGCATAGAAATAGTATTAGCTACATAGAAACGGAAGCTTTCGATAACATTACGAATTTAAAACAAATAAAATTAAACGCAAATTCCTTATCGTTTTGGGACAATAATTGGTTCAAAAACACGCCGAGTTTAACGAAGATATTCTTCAGAAGAAATTTGCTGAGAAGTTTGCCGAGTAGAGCGTTTAAAAATTTCAAGGATTCGCAAAATAGGAAGAAATTGAAAGTATATTTCAGCAAAAATTTAATTTCTTCTATAGAATTAGACGCTTTCTACGGCTTGTCCGAGTGCAGTCAAATTTGGTTGGATAGAAACGAGATAAGTGAGTTGCAAGAAGATGTTTTCGCGCAAATGAACTTTTTGGAAGTTTTGTTTTTGTCTAGTAATTTTTTGACGAGTTTGCCGAAAAATTTACTGGCTGGTGTTAAAACTGAGTTGCTCACTTTGGATTTGGCGCATAATAATAATTTGACTTGTTTGGATTACCAAATTGTCGCTAAAGTAAAAATAACTAATTTGGAGAAAATTAATAAATTAAATTGTGATTGCGTGGAGAAGTTGAAAGGAAATATTGTTAGATATGGGAAAAGTAATGAAATTAATAGTGATTGTTAATGTTTAATATAAATATTCGAGTTAAGTGTTTTGTTTTTTTTTGTCTCAAATGTGTTGTTTGAAATAATTCTTAAGCTGATTTTTCAATATATTCCAATAGTGGAGTTCAGTCTAAGGCCAACAAAAAGTGGTTAGGTTAGGTTAGGTTAAGATCTACTGTTCAAAACATAAGATTTTCCATGTTTCTTATCATTGCTAACATCTATATTGCTTTATTAAAATAATGAATACACCCCCGAAGCGTATATTTTGAAATTTAAAATGACTTTTTAGCCGAATACTTAACATATCAGTGGCCAAAATCTTATGTTTTGAACAGTAGATCTTAACTGTCATTCTTGTAAGAAAAAAACCACTTTTTGTTGGCTATACTGCCCTTAAACTGAACTACAAACCTGTACAGAAGGGTGGTTCGTCTGATACATCTCCACAATCATCATTTCCATCGCAATACCCATTCAATCGTATACATCTACCGTTTCTACATGGGAATTCACTGATTCTGCAAGCCGGTCCCAAGCTAATTTTGTGTAGTTGTAGCAGAAAAATTACCATCATACAAAACCACGACGACATTCTAGAAAAAAAATAAAATAAAACATGTTTTTCAGTGTAAAAAGAAATATATCAAAGTAAATTTGCCGCATCACCGCTTAATTTTCGTATTTAAGAGTAAAAAAATCTCGACGAATACACTCGAGAGAGTCGAGCTTTTAAAATGCCGATTAATCAATGCCCGAGAGTCTTTTTGTAGATTACGAGCGTCCAAAGAACCTGAGATCCATTAGGACGTTGACATTTTCACAAAACTTACCGATGTACATATATTCTCTTGGTTGTAATACAATATTACAAGTACGTCTCTGTAAGAAATCGATCGCGATTAGAGTTTTATTCGATATTAACTGTCAAAATGACAGTTTAAATTCACTCTAGGTGAAAGTACGTTCGTTTCAACATGAATGATTGAAATATTAATAATAAATATTGAAATTAAAAACGTTTTTTAAAAATTGTTCGAATACGTATAAAGCAAATTTGATAGAGCGATTTTTTTGTGGGAGAATTGTCAATTTGACTTGTAACCAATGTAAGAATTTAAAATCAAATTATTGGATCAAGGTCTATAAAAAACAATTGGGTTTGATTATTTATTAGTCACAACTGTCAGTTCATTCAAGTCAATATGTAAAAAATTAATTGTGGATCTTCGAATCGAAATTATAGTTTTATCATGCCTTCACGTTCAAAATCAAGAGGAGGTTGCATAAAAATTTCTCCCTCACAGTACTGCAAGCTTTTTAGTAAGAAAAAAAGCGGTCGCTCGCGAAAAGGTCGTTCGAAAAGAGGTAGAAGTAGATCTCGTAGTCGATCCCGAAGAAGTGGATCCCGAAGAAGTGGATCGCGAAGACGTCGATCCGGAAAAAGTAGATCTAGAAGAGGACGAGGTCGAAGAAGCCGGTCAAGAAGACGTGGCGGCTCTAGGAGGCGATCTAAAAGAGGTAAAAGTAAAAAGTGCAGTAGACCAGGTCCGACGACGAATAATCCCTTTTTAAATTTTATGAGAGTCTTTAGACGTAAATATTGTGGATGGCCCGTGAGCAAAATAGCCATAGAAGGCGCAAAATGTTGGTGTTCGATGAGCACAGAAGAAAAAAAGAGATTCTATAGAGAAGCTTGTTCAAAGATCAAAAAAAAGAAAAAACATAAATCCAAAAGAGGTAGAAGCAAAAGCAGGGGACGCAGAAGTAAAAGCAAAAGAGGCAAAAGTCGAAGCAAAGGCAGAAAACATAGTCGATGTCTTTGAGAGGAGAACGTGAATTTTGAAAAAAAAAATATTGTACGATTTTCTGTTTTTGTCATTATTATTTAAAATACAGTTTATACAGTGGACAGTACAAGATTCGTTTCATTATTTTTTTGTTGTTGAAATATAAATGGGTTTCTATAATTGGCTGGGTAAGCATATAAAAATTTTGTGAGCAGCCTTTCGTGACGCTGCGAGGGACTAGAGGTTATTATATTTGTGTTCTCTACGGGATTGAAAAAAAAATACAATACGAGCTAGCAATTATTACGTTTCTGTTTCAAAACCTAATTTACCGAAATATTTATCACCGAAAAGTATCAAATCATGGCCGGGTAAGCGAATTAAAAGCTAGGAATGGATTACCAGGAGCTGTAGTTTGAACCGCAATACGCTGTTGAAGTCAATTTTCAACAATTATTGTTTTTCTAATTCCATTTAGGGATATTTACAGCATAACTATCATACAGGGTGTTTTAAAATGACACTTACAACTGAATCAAGAATTGACAAATGTTTTTTCATCAAAATATGCCAAAATATTCAATTTTTCAATACTTCAACACCCTGTATTTCGAAAAGTAAATGAGCTGGACCCCCATTCCTTATATAATTTCGTCCAATTTTACGAGAGGTATTTACATGCAAACGTTGTAAGTGTCATTTGAAAACACCCTGTATAAACTTTAAAACAAAATAAACATATTTAAATCAATAGAAACATAAAATTTGAGGCAACACCATCAAAGCTTCGAATGTAACTCAATTTATGTCGATTTATGTGGTAGAGACGTCTGGCAATTTTGAAATTGAGTTGACAGAACACTTAAAAATGCTTGATTGAACCATATTTTAATGAAAAATAAACTTAAAAATCATGAATAAAGAAAGACTGATGTAAAATTTTGACGAATTTGAATTCAAAACAAAAAAAAGTCAAACAAACAAACGTATTTTGTATTTTTAGATCTCAATTTCGAAAATACGATCGACAAATTTGTATAAAAGGTTAAAAATCACACATTTTTATACAGAGTGGTCAAATAAAACTAAATTTACATCCTCAATAAATATATTGAACTCACCTTATTTTATTCTAAGCTAAAGAGTTTGATTCCTCTTGCTAGTTACCTTAAATCGTATCACAACGGTGATAATTTCATTAACCAATGTTAAGTAACGTTGATCATCCATATGGCCTTAATACCCAAAGTTTTTTTCACCAGATCTGCAAAAAATAATTATAAAATGTACCACGAAAGAAAGGACGTATTCTCAGACATAACTCGCGATCGGTTCCTAGAAAATTTGGCTCTGTCAAGTTAAAATTGAGTCTTTTGTACTAATATAGGCATAGTTCAGGTACATTTGTCTTATTTTATGGATGCACTCTGTATATAAGTTGCGATTTTTCAAAGTACAGGTATCTCCCTTTTTTTATGTCTGTAAAAACTGCTAGCTAGTATAATTCAAAATGCTTCTTTTGTATTTGTGTCATATTTTCTTTTATCTGTTCGTATAAAATCGTGATATCTGTTGTGCAATTTCAGCTATGGCTATTTTCGTCGACCCATTTACTTTCTTATTGTTTTGCTGCTCGTTTACTTCCTCTTGATGTTCTCGATCGACTTTTAGAGCCATTCGATTCAACTGATGCCGACCCGACGTGGATTTTGGTTTGTCGCGCTACCCTTTTGCCTTACACCTTTTTCTTACCACTCAGCTTTTGCCTTTCTGTTGGTTTTCTTGATGTATACCTACACTTGCTGTGGAAGTTTCCCGGTTATAATCGAATATACTAATTGAGAATCTTTCCTATATTGTAAACACCGGATTTTTGTTTGCCCTTGGCGACGGGCTGAAAGTCAACTTACCACCCACAAGCAAAAATAAGTGAATTTCATACGTATTAAGATGTTTCCTTTGTTATCAGTGTCAAATAGATGCATTTCAATTTCAGGGGTTGTTTTGAAATAAAAGTTTGTCCCTCGTAGATTAGTTATAAAAGGAATACATTATTAGGAAATGAAAACAAAAAAGGAACGGAAGACAATTAGACACATCTGCTTAGCATATCTCTTAATATGTTCTACTGTATCGTGTACTTTTTATAATGAATTCATGCGAGTCTCTCTCGACATTAAGAAAATACATTTAGAACTTTACAGACAAATAGACAAATGTGTTGGTATATTGGGGCTTTATTTCGGGTGCTTATCAATTTTTTGAGAAGGTTATTCAGCCAGTTTTACAGTGACTTGGTTAATATGATAATTTGCGGGCAGTGTTGTCAAAGTAAGGAAGAGGAGTTCGATGGTAAATATTTATATTTAATCTAACCCTTAATCTAATTATTTAAGATACTAAGCACAGTTTCAATTGTGTCTTTTTAGGGGAGAAATTTCTCCCAATCTCTGAAAAATATATAAAGAATATTCAAAAGCTCACTTACTCTTTGATTGCTTATTTTTTTTGTTTAAAATTGCATTTTTTACCGCCATGAAATCATTATTGACCCTATAACTATTCACACTCTGCTTCGTCGGACTGTTTTTCCAATATTACTTCACTGACTGCATATCCTTTAAAAAAACCTTCAGGTTATGCTTTAAAAAAAAGTACAAACTGCAGCTCATCAATATCTTATGCTATAGACGACATTTCAACGTTGCCAAGCTGCATTTTTAATCCTTTTGATGGTAAACGGCGCCCAACGGAGGGCAAAGTTAGTGTCAATGCAAAATATAACTGTAATTGTGTCCGATTAGTTCATTTTTTAGAGATCCATAAAATCGGACGGGTTAGGAAAATATATTAAACTTTATCTGACAAATTTTAAAATCTTTTTGGTAAGTAAAACTTGCTAATAAACCCAAATAACTAGTTTTCGCGCTTTTAAAATATATTTCCAAAACATATATATTTTGAAAATGATCATCTTGTATTTAAATTAACTTTTAATTGAAATTAACTTTAAAATTAATCCTTCAAGTTTTAATCTCGAACAGGCACATAGGCGCACGTCTCGCTCGGGCTTAGACTTCGTTATTTTCGAATCTGAAGCTTTCGAGTGTCTCATAAATATTCCCCTCCGTTCCTCCAGAGGTCATCGCATCGGTTACTTGAAAGACATTCAATTTATTCAACCAACACCGAGAAAACTTTTGCTCACAGATTTATCCATTTCGATGGTTCCAGCCATAGAATTAATGTTTAGATCTGTGGTTCCACTAAAAACGACTTGACAGGTTCAAAAACTAGTATTTGGATCTGTAGTTTTAATACAAACAAACGATTAGACACGTCAACAACTGAAGTTTGTTTTTTTTACACTTATGTGCACTTATTGATCTATTTCGATGGTTCCTGCCATAGAATTATTGTTTCGATCTGTGGTTTCACTAAAAACGACTTGACAGGTTAACAAACTACTGAAATTTCGCGAACTAGTGTTTGGATCTGTGGTTTCAACACAAACAAACGATCTGACATATGTCAACAACTGAAGTTTGTTTTATTTTACACTTTTGCGCACTTATTGATCTATTTCTATGGTTCTTTACCACTTCTAAGTGTATTTAAATCTCTGTTTTGGATTCTAAATATTTAATAAGTAATTAGGATTGATAAAGTATCATTAAATAATAATTTTTTGTTATGTTGTTGCGGGAATGGTTGTTTCGGGTTTAATTTGGATGAAAGTTTCACGCGTTCTGTACAAGAGTTCCGGCACTAAGTACATTTAATGTTTCCCTTGATGATTACCCATATAAACTACACCGAAACTATAACATTTCCACCTACATTTTAGGACTATCTTCACAGATAGACTGCGCAGATCTTTCAACTCAAGTCATTGTCAATAATCAGTTGGATAAATATTGAATTGGAGGTAACATCGACAATTTTTCTAGATTCTTTCCAATCCTATTCTTTCTTTGTCGCCGTAATCATTCAGGGACCTAAAAATAAGGTTTTTTATTTTTTCGCAGTGGAGGATAATCCAGCTGAAGTCGTGATGATATTTTACCGCCTTCTCGAGATCTCAATAAAACTAACTTTTGTTGTAGGGTGGCTTTGGGGTTAATAGGGACAAATGGTCAAGTCCCAAGTATCTTCGGATGAGTAAATAAATGTCTTGACCTTTTTTTTGAGGTTAGAGATCAAAATATGGTGGAAGCGCTGGGTAATTTTTAAAATTTTCGCAAAAATGAGCGTAAAAAGATGCTGGAACATTTGTAAAACATCTCCAAGCACTAAAGACAATTTATAAAGATTACTGTAAGACTGACACCTACTTTAGTGGTACAAATTTGGCAATATTATGAAATGTTTTCTGTTGTTGTTTCTCCTATTTATCGTTATGTGAAGTTACGGTCCAAGTGTCGCTGTTTTTCCATTGATTTTTACGACAAACATAAATTTCCTCGACATTTCCAAGACTTTTTAGTATAAAGTTGATTTTTTAACCCCAATTTTCGTATCTAACATAATTCTATTTCAGTTTCAGATAATATCAAGTATGTAACTGAAGATTTCTACAAAAACATCAGCCGTATATCCGTGGAAAATTTATTGACGACACGACAAAACGGCACGTTCGTAATCAGACCGTCTCGAAATTTGAACCTGGGTACAATATCTGTCGTTCAGGATGGTAGAGTGTTACATTTGAATATAAGAAAACGCCAAGACGACTTCGTCGCTCTCGGCAGCGAGAAAGCGAACGAAAAGTGCTTTAGAGATGTGAATACATTAATTAATTATTATATCAGTAATTATTTAGTATTATTTTCACAAGGGGAGAGGGTCTACACCTTGCTTTTACCTTTTAGAGATAATAAAAATGTTTGATACATTTTTATAAGTTTTTTTTCCGTTTGAACCTTCCTGAAGTGAAACATATTACCGGGTAAGTACATTTTTATTATTATTATTATAATTTTTCAATTTCACGATATATGGATCAGCTTATATACGTACATCAACGAGGTTTTCCTGGGTGCTGTCGTTCGTTGGTGATGCTTCATTGCGGCAAGGTTAGGTTTGGTGATCAGTGACGGAACATTTTCTTTCTTGACATCTTTTTAAAATATTCGATATACTGATGTAATATGACCTCTTCTGAGACTTCACGCAATATCTGGATCAACAACTGACAAATATTTTTTCATCAAAACATGCCTTTTTGCATTTAAAAACAACCTGCCAAATGTCAAGTCAATTTATTCATCCATTTTAAAGTTATCGAATAAAATCTTTAAAATTTGTATAACTTCAACACCCAGTATTTCGAAAAGTAAATAAGCTAGACACCCCAACCCTTATATCATGTTGTCCAATTTCACGAAAATTATCTACATGCACACGTTGTAAGTGTCATTTGAAAACACCCTGTGTGAAATTAGTACCTAAAGTTTCATTGAATAATGTAAAATAACCTCAACTTGATCTAGCTAATTCATGAACCACCTTTTCCTTAAAAAGCTCGTTTTAAGTGCGGAAAATCTGTTTCTTACTAAACGTCGTTTCTTGCAAATTTTCCACTATTTGGCGCACCCGTTAGATATTATAATAGCATTTCCTAGTTTAAGAGAAAACGGCGTATACATATATCCCCCTAATCGATGTCACACTGTTCGTTAATGGTCGGTAACAGACATATGATCCCAGCTGGGTAATATATGACGAAGATTTTCCATGGAAATGCTGTTATTGAATGTCTTGCGAAAATAATTTAGCTAAACAAGATTTTTCTTTATAAAAAAACTGAAAGACAAGCTTTCCCAAACTTAAAACTCCCTCTGATCGATATCCGATTTGTTTTCGTAGAAAAGACTGAAAGAAAGATTAAGTCTTTGGGGTTTTTTTTCACTAAAATTGATGAATTCGAAACCCTAGCCGAATAAAGTATTTGAATAGGGCACGTCAAGATCGAAAAGTCTCAGGTACGACAAGGAAATTATAAGAAAAACAGCTTGAAAAAGAGAGAAAGAATAATTGTGCGCGGTCATCGTGGCGTGTACTTAGTTCCAGATGGTATTTAGCTTAAAAACATGAGCCGAGTAAGACATTTGGTTGGGAAAATAGTAACAATAGAATTTAAACAATGTCTTTAACTGGAACATAAACAAATCATTCCTGGGTGCAATTATAAACCCGGAGTAACGTCAAGAAGACGGAGATAAGACTACGCTCGACGTTAACAAACAAGAACTTTAGTTGTTCATCAGATTATCCGACCTACGCGAATTCTCGGTTATTCTATGGAGTGAAAACTTGCTATCAACAATTAAAAGAGATGAATTTACTTGAAATTCGATTCAATTTTGAATAAAGAGGCGGGTGTATATACTGAGTATTTAATTATAGAAGCATCCTCTGTACAGGTGGCCTGAAAAAACTTTTGATGGTAAACGGCGCCCAACGGAGGGCAAAGTTAGTGTCAATTCAATAAGTCAAAGTAAAACTGCGCTAAGAGTTTCAACAGGGATTCTAACGGGACATTGTCGCCTGAATGGGCACCTCAAAAACATACTTTCCAACAGCACAGCACTCCAGAATCCCAGAGCACAGTACCTGGGATGAAAGAGGAATATTTAGTTGAGTTGAGGCCTGCAGATATCCTGAAATTCCTGTAAATATCAGATCTAAGACGTTTTTCGTTCTCATTTCATCATCCTGTATAATATATACATATTTTTTTTAATATTTGAACATTTTTACTTTTTATTGCAAGAATTGAATACAGGGCGATACAAAACATCTTTTAAAAATCCCATTTTTGACGAAGCATATCCCAATTTTCTACCCTTAATGTGGATTTTCTTTCATTTCTACGGCGTTTTCCTTGACAAATCCCACCCAACTATCCTTCTTTATATTCTGGATTATTTTTATTGAACTCATCCGATGGCTTCATATATATAGAAAAGATATTAAATGTTATAGCAATTGCCAAAAGACGGAACAAAATATTATACTTCTGCTTTTCGGGATTACAATTCCGCTAAAACGGATCAAATAAAATTTAAGTTTCGATACTTTTTGACGTTTATAAGTTTCTTATAAGCTCCAAGACTCGAAGATAATATCCGAGAAAATTGAATTTTCGTATTGTAGTTTACCTTAACTCTTCTAATATTAATGAAAAGAACTGGATCAATATGTCTAAAGAAATCAATAAAAATTCTTTTTTTTACGTAAAAAGGTCTCTTTTTCTGTGTGTATACATCCAAAAATAGATAATTCTCAAGAAAAGACGTTCTTTCTTTGGGTCACGTTTCTCTACCTAGCCTTCTTTCAAGTTGCTATCATATAATATGGCGCAGCACTTTGAATGGGTTTTTAAAAGCGCTGTTCTCGTAAATGTAACAATGTTTCATGTAAAATTACTCCACAAACATTATGTATGTGACATTATAATAACCATTTTGACTATTTTGCCAGAAAATTGACATTTACAAAGGATCAAAATATGATTGACTGTTGTAAGTTGATAGAAGAGTTCAGTTTAAGGTCAGTATGGCCAACAAAAAGTGGTTTTTTCTGACAAGAATGACAGTTGAGGTCTACTGTTTAAAACATAAGATTTTTACATGTTTTTTATCAATGCGAACATCTATATTGCTTTATTCACCACCGAAGCGTATATCTTGAAATTTAAAATGACTTTTTAGCTGAATACCCAACATATCAGTGACCAATATAGTTCTATGAACTCTGAGCATGTCACCCTTTCATTTCTGTTATTCAGTTACTAGATCTGTCAAATGTCAGAGTCAGAAAAAGTAATAAGAAGAATAGAGAAAAGCTACAAAAGCTAATTGAAAATGAACGTACACAAATTATATACAGAGTGGAGTTATAAAAGCATATATTTCAATATGGCATGCTTTTTACTCATGTTAAATATATTGTTATCTTTTATATTATACTAGAATCCTTTTTCTGAGTGTAACTAATGATATAAGTTGTTTTTTTGGTGACATTTTCTTCTTCTTTCTCGCACCATTAAACATTTTTCCCATACTTAACGTGGTAACGGTGTCTAGATGACGCTTTTACTTATTTTTCGACTCAATCCTGTATATAAATATAAATGATCCATGGAAAATAGTTATTTTTTACACGGCTTTACACCGTGTGATGTACTAATTACCTACACGTCATTACCAGTCGTGAAATTAGAACTCATCATGCATATTTTTTAATTAGACATTTTAATTTGACTGAAGTCAGCTCAGGCTTTAATAAAATTAATGCGTAATCCTTAATTTTTGTTTCACCGCTTTTTGTTTTCTACAAACAAATTATTAAAACGGAAATTAGTCCAGTGAGAGACATATAAAGACGGTAAGTTCATCCTTTTAGTAATGTCAAATCTTTCTCAGGAATATTCGGAAGTAACTAGAGAGCCACTTGGATTTAAAAGTGAAATTCCATGTTTCCTGCTTTTTTTCCAAGGTATCGTTTCGAATTACCACGGAAATCTATACTTGAATGTCTTTTCAGTTCCGATATAAGAAACGGCAGTTTTATATACGAGATTTAACTGGAAATATGTCATAATAAATAAAAGTAATCAGATTTAAGATTCGGAAAAGTTTCAAAAAAGTTGTTAGAGAAGTGCTCTAAACTCTATTAATCTTACAGAGACGTTTACTTTGTCTTAGGGTGAAATCTTTGATATTTAACTTAAATTTTTCCTATTGTTTTGGATATAATTTTCAGTTTGGGTTGAAAAAACATAAAAATAGTCCATTTTCTACATAAATAATAAAAAAGAAAGCTTCCAGTGAGGATCGAACCCCAATCGTCCGCGCCAGAGTCGACTATTTCCACCACTAGGCTATAGAACATGTTTATTTTCAAAAAGGGATACATAACATACAGTTTTAATCAAAACTCATACATTTATAAATGATAATTGGGAGTTATAACTAAATATAACTACTGTTGACCATTTTTTCTCTAAATAATACGTAAAATTATGATTCTATCATTATTTTGACGTTTCGAACGACGCGCTCTCAGAATCGATTTGCTTTATTTGGTATTTGACGTTTTAAAAGAGTATTTGATTTATTCATTTTAATTCATTTAAGCTAACGAGAGTGAATTGTTTTTCATTATTCACCCTGTAAATTAAACACATAATTTTCTATCTTTCCTTTCTACCAAAACTCTTATTTATCCTTTTACCCTCCTCAAAGTTGACCGCCGTTCCGACTTGCAGATTTTATTTTTTTTTCCTCTTTCAATCGCGAGTGTTTTGCAGATAATTTTTTATCTGTTGTTTGTCATAGCCCCGCTTCTACCATGTTCTATTGGACGGGAATGTCCAAGTCTCTGAGCGGCATACGAAAAGAAGTTCTTATATAACCCGATTTTTGTTCTTCCTGATTGCGGAGATTTCGTGAAATGACAAAATGGCTTTTGCAAAATAGAAAAATTCGTTCTTTAATTTCCGTCCGTCCTGACGTATTCCCGGCAGGTTCGGCATCCCGGAGATTTACCGACTACATTATTTGTTTCTTGGAAAAAAAATATTTTGGCATAGACAGAATAGTAGGGGAGCGAGAGGCTTGTTGTAACAGGGGTAAGTAGTAACAGGCCCTTTTCACTAGGATCTTAAACGCTATTAAAGTATTTCTTTGACTCGATTTAACCAATAAACCGCGCCGCATCATGTTGCCATAGCCAATGTTCTGCCGGCCGGTGCATTGAGGGGAAGTGTGCATGTGCTTCATTTCTGCCAGGTAATATAAAATTGTGCTATCGTAAAATTTCGGTTTGCGTATTTAATATTGACTAATTTCAAACTTTCTATATCTTATTTCCATTCAAATTTATCTATCTCTGATAAAGTGTAACAGTTTTTATGATTGCTAAATTGTTTGAATAGTTATCTTGATAAATGTTGAAAATCATACCAAAGGGTTAGTTGTAACAAAATCCCGGGGCTTGTTGTAACGTGTTACTACATGCCACCAAATGTTGATTCTTACATAAGTATAATACTTTGTTAGATAGCTATTAAGAAGAGATAATTACGAGCATACCTTGAATAATTTAATTACTTACTGTGATTTAAAAGTGCCATGATGATTATAAGTAGTGTTTAACTAAATAAAACTGTTAATTACTTAATTTTTAAGTGTTGATTACTAAAAAAATGTATTTGAGTTGATTTTTGATAAGAGTTACGTAATACTTACTTTAGAAAGGTGTCAATTTAAAATAAAAACAAAGAATAAATGATTAGAGGTATTATTGTCGTTACTACTTGCCACGGTAGATGTTACAACTTGCCCCAAGCACGAGGTAAGTTGTAACACCGCACTTCTTCTAGAAAATAATTGATTGTAAAATACCAACCAATAGGCATGGTATTATTTTTACTTGATTTGGTAGCCCCTCGCTCCCCTATTAGTTTTTTTTTCGAATTTTGAACCGATAAATCTTCATTTTGTCTTTATTCTGTTTTTCTTCTATTTCCAGCCACAATAATTCTTCCATAGTTATTTCCATTTCCCATGTAGTTTCCATTAATTTTAAACTATAAAATCAGTCCCACGTCGCAAAAAAACACCCAGAAAATTAATATTACACAAAGCTGTAAACGTCCAAAAAAACGATAATGTAATAAAATACTCTGGAGTTGTCAAAAAAATTAAGATTCAAAGAAAAATCTTTACAATTAAATATATTTAATCCTTGACAAATTTCTCAAAGACAGATTATTCATAAATATTGCTGATTATAAAGGTAGAAAATTCATTTAGCAATAATTATTCATCAAAAATTCCGTCAAGTGTTATACGTAATTTTCAGGATACAATTTATACCTCTGAAAGTATCATCCATAATAGGAAGCAGGACCCATATTGTGGTTTTGAGAAGTCCTGTTTATGGGACTGAAGGAGCTGCTAGTTTCAGAGACTCTCCTCAGAAACTAAGTAGAAACCCAAAAAATACAGGTCATTGTCACCTGAATGGGTACTTCATAAAGCTCAAACTGGAGGAGACTCAAGAATTAAATATTGTGGAATAGAAGAAGGACATATCTGCATATCTGAGAACTTTTGGAGAATGATTTCCACATAAAACATACAGACGTACCTAATATTTCTCACGAATAACATAATCTTTATCTTGGTTGTATATAAATCAATGATTTTGCATATAAAAGTTTCGAAGCGGGTCACACTGCCATTCGAGGATATAAAGTTTACATATTTTTGACGCTTTCTCACCTGAACTAGTAATAACGACAAAAGAAACGAAATTATGCGAACTATAAGTTTAAAAAAATGTTGAAACACTTCATACAAATAAAAATCAATCCTATATCGGACAGGATTCCATCAAATTGGACGTGAATGTCTTCAATTCGCTTCCAGACAGATTCTTTAAAAGCATTCAAACATCTAAATCTATTTTTTTTTTAAATAATGGGAAAAGAGAACTTCAAAATATCTAAGCATGTCAAATTAATATAAATTTAAAATTGTATAGAAAAAATTTACAATATCTACCTTTATAACACTTGTCGAGAGTTTACGGTAGGTCAGCTAAATTTTTGACACAACGTAATAAAATGAGACTGATTAACCCGGCCGACTTCTCAATCTCAATGCAAAGCGAAAAGCGACTCCAGTGCTCTAAAAAACAAGCATTTGTAACCGACCCAAACGGCAAGGATATGACAGACAGGAGTACCGGACAAAACTGCGGCTCCTGGATGTCGAATTAAGCGAGAAGAGTACCGCGCAAGCGCACCTGAATCGATTTTACTGGACCAACCTGTCCTGGCCTACAAGATGTATTATACATGACCCACTCGAAGGTTGAGGACGAAAAGTTATGATCTCTCCCGTAAGAAAAAAAGAGTTTTGCCTCACTTCTAAGGACACCCGTATCCTTTTTTTTATTTCAGTTCAGATACTACTTGTTTTTCAGTTAACTTACTATATCAGCTGACATAAAATATTCTGATTGACGTGAAAGGGATTTTATTTATAACAATTTTGAAAATTCCGCTTTTAGGACTTTTTTTTTAAAGTTATACTCGGTATTGGAGTAACTCTCCTACTCTTTAGATCAAATAGAAAATATGTAGTGACTGGATAGAGTCTACCTATCACTCCACTTTTTTAAAGTGTACCCCATTTAAAATGAAATGGGATCTTAAAACCCTCTGCCGGAAAACCTTTCCCAAGAAAATGAATTAAATATGTCATCTTCAGCTCTATCTTCACCTAATATATTCCAAGGTGGTTTAGCAAAAATTAATTGTCTCTACAGGGTGTTTTTTTTGACACTGGAAATGTAAAATGTGGTAACTAAACCGTGTTTAGGGTGCTGCAAATGTTTTCGGGTCTATTGAATATTTGGATGATAAAGTGAGGCTTGTCGTTTCTAATTTTTGGGATAATTAATCAGTCTGTATCGAGTTTAAGTCAATTTATTATCAATAATGAATCAGTTTTGAGCCTATAAAGTTTGGAAATTTTGGCGTTAATGGTGGGTATATTCATTTACTCGATGTTATATTAAAACTTTATTCAAATTGGAGGAAATATATGACATTCACAACCTTTTAAATTAATTTTTGGGATAAATAAAACTAGGGAAAAAAAACAGCATCTGATATACCTCGTATATTACTATAACTGTCAACTTGCATGAGCAGATTGAATAATTATTGAATTCACCTTGTATATTGCATAGAAAATTTTTAATTCAAATCAATCTACGTATTCCACATACTCCCTATAAGAAATAAAGAGTATTCAAAGTGATTCTTTTTCTTAGGTTAGAATGAGTTCAAAGAAATTTCCAATTTAAATTTACTGTCGGAAATATATATACCTACCGCAAATAAAAGGGGATTCATTGATTTTCTGTATCAACAAAAGCAAATAAACTGATTTTATATAAAATGTCTGAACCTTTTATTATTGTTGGGTCGAATGTAAATCACCTGAAAGATAAAACTTTACAGATAACTTTCTCATTTTGTTTAATAATTTATGCATGGAAATCCGAGATTTTTCTCTCTCCCTACACCACTTTTTAAAAATTCCAATTTATTCCTTCCGATATGCTGATTATCATTTTCATCACCTGCGATCCGAATTTCTATAATTCCTCTTGAAAACTTATTACTGGAGATACTACAAAGTGTTTTCAACTAAATTTCAAGTAATGTATCACTTATCACCCTGTAAGTTCCATGACAAAATGAAATTTAGTACGGCTAATCAAAAATATTCCTTAGTAACAGAAATACTGAAGCCTAGACATAAAAACGTAGGTTAATGCCACAGCACACCCTGTATAATGCTATGATGACTTACTAAGTAATTTGAAAATGCTTGTAGTTCAATTGAAAGCAAAACAAACATTTTATTTTGATATATTTATTAGAAAACTCTCAACACACAGAAACTGTTTTTCGCCTATCGAATAAACAAAAAAATAAGAAAATATAACAAAAAACAAACACTGACAGTAAATTAAAAAATTCCCTTGAAACATCAAAGTAATCAAAATGAAAATAAGGTAGACAAAAACAAGTAAATACTTTTTTAAATAATCTTGAATGTGTGCAAAATGCAATTGGAAAATAAACCTACCTTTATAGTAGTACAGAAATTTAAAATATTCAATATAGATAACAAACATTGGAACCTTTAAACAAGAACAAACAAACGGAGGTCCATTCAGTTACCATTGATTGAAATACTTTAAACGTTCTTTTTAATTGCATCCTCAATTTCATCGAAGACACTTTTGAATTTCTGCCATTGTTCCATTGTAAGCATAATTCCTTTTTTACCCGGTTTCAAATCCCCATCAGCATTGTAGTATTCACGTATGTTGATGTACCAAGAATTTTTGAATTCTGTTAATTTTACAAAACGGTTTTTACCCAAACTCCATGAGTTTTCTTCTTCGCTGTTTGATTTTGATGGCTTCGATTCAGTCTTTGTCTTCTTTGCTGGAACCACCTGATAATAAAAAGTAACATGAGTATAATATGTAACCATTAGAATGTCTTCTCAAATTGTAATTTTATATAATGCACCCTATTTTGAATAAATAAGTGTGGTGTAAGAAAATTGTAAACGTGACATATTAAAAACGTTATGTAGATGATATATTCGTTATACTCATTGCTTTGCAAAATTAATTACGAAAATCTATCATTCGATTCACTAATTGCAATTCATTTGCTAACAGTAAATTGATTTATTTAATAAAAATATCAAGATATTTACTTACATCGTCAGGGCCAGAATCTGAATCGGAAGTATCTTGCTTCTTTGACTTTCTAGGCATTGTGAATAGTTTAAATCTAATTAATTATTTAAGAAATCTAGTAAACTAGTTTTACCGGGTTGCAGAAAAATGAAAGTGAAGAGGTCAACAATTTTAGGTTACATTCGTTTGACGTTTGCGTATGGCGGTAATTTTACAGTGCAGCCAGCATTCGAAAAACATATAAATAGAATCGGTTGCGTGTATAAGATGTTGCATAACTAATGGTGTGAGGCAGATCTTCTGATATTGTATAATATTAAATACATACAAAGCCTTATTTAATCAAAAATTAGTATAATTTACGCAATAAAATTGCAATGATATTATGCAGTAATAGCAAATACTACTATTTTTATAAGCTACCTCGTAGTGTTTATTGTTTTGAAAGTGTTGACAAACTTGATTTTCTAACGTTTGTTGAACCGCGAGTGAAACTATTTGATAAACTATTCATATCTCAATTGATTATCATCATAGATCTAATTTGTTTTCATTTTATAAGTTTCAACATATCGTTAATGATTATGCAATGGAATGTTACCTTTTTTTTATGGTAGACATATATCCGGTTTTATTTCCAAACTAATATACGATATATGTTTTATATAATAATAATGTGACATTTTGCAAAGTGATTTTCGTAGGTGGGTTTTGGTGGGTGGATACATGTCATAATATTCATTCAATTTTTTTGACGGAATTTAAATAATAGAAAGTGTTTTTAAATATTATTAATTATTAGAAAGAGGTTGACGATATTATCAAATTTGATAGATTTGTCAGCACCTGCTATGGATCTATCAATTATATGACGATTCCAAAATAAGGTGGACATGCTAACTATGATCAGGGGCGTACTAGAGCCCCAAAAAATGGCCCTATCTATATCTTAGGATGTCTAAAATGAATAATTTGTTTATATTATTTTCTATCTATACCCGCCACTGAGCATTGCACCAGTAATTCAGTTATTTAAGTGAGTAGACACGCATATTTTCTTCCAATATTATTACGCAAATGTTTATTTACATATTTTATTAAGTGTAGCATGCGCTGGAAATTAAAAAAGAACTGATTAGAAGTTTGAATTAATGACATCATATTACTTTCATTAATCATTTTTTATTCAAATCCTGGTTCTTCGTGGCGTCGTACATGAGGAGACTTTTGTTTTGAGTTTATTTATATATTGTTATTGTCGTTCCACGCCACTGATTCCTGTGCGTATCGGTATATGTAGCGAGAGTTTTTTCACCATGTCCGACGCATGAGAAGATAGTTTTCTACCTTGGCCTTGTCTTGAGCAACTTCTCGTGGTACCGAGTTAGGGTGTTGGAGAAAGCAATTTGCGCGAAAACCCCACTATGACACCGCGTTTAAAAAGCATATATAGACTTGGTTCTTATCTAAATAATTCGTATTTTGTTTGTGTTGCGTACTTGATATTTTTTTAAAGCCCATAGTGGCTCCTCAACAGGATGCCGAGTTACAGGAGCCTTGTGGTTAGTGTCAATAATTTTCATTATTATTATTATTATTTGATAGTATTGTGTTCCAATAAAAAAATACATAGAAATAAGTCGTAAGTACTTGTATGTTTTAAAATGCCGTTTGGTATATTACAATTGGAAATTTAACCAAATAAAATTTATTATTGATATTAATATTTTCAATTTTAATTATTAAAAACCTATTAATTTGGTCTTCAATATTATTTATTAACATAAAATAGACAAACTTACAATAAATTTTCTATCTTACTAAAATATTTTGTACTTGTATGTTTTAAAATGTCGTTTGGTACATGATAATTGGAAATTTAAGCTAACCACTATAATTTTGGATACCTAATTAGTAAACAATTTTTTTTGAACTTAGTCTTTAATTTTGTTAAAAATAAATAAGAAAAATAAGTAAGAAACATCTAGGTACTTTCTGGAGTGTATAACTTGGCATTGAATTAAACTTGCTTAGAAGACGTGATATAATTTTGAAAGATGTACATTCTAATACTAGATTTTTCACAAAAAGGGCATATATATTTTATTTTTTAACACTATTTATAACATTACTTGATAAATACTTGCGGTTTTTAGGGAAAAAACAAACATTATGACTTAGACTCCGCTGTTAATCTATCTGTTTGTGTCACCAATTTGTGTCTCATGAATCGTGATAGTTGGACAGTTGAAATTTTCACGCAAATGTTTTTCTGTTGCAGTTTTAACAATTAATACTAAAATATTAAAAAAAAACTTTATTTTTGGGATCAATATTGATACTCGAGGAAAAGTTGATACAGGATGTCCTAGGAAATCGTACTAAAAACTTGTTTGATGAAAAATTATGATAGTGCTTCATATAAAATTTGTACCTAACATTACGATATGCTAAAAATTAATTTTGGAAATCTGAAGCTTGAAATTCAATATATGTAGACGAAGATTTTAACGAATTTAATAGCTTTCACTTATATGCTACACACACATAAAATTTACCGTAATAATTATTTAATTCATTCAATTAACCATAAATGGAAATTTAAATCACATGGGTAAGGTTTATTAAACGTTAATAATAGGAGAGAGTGAAAATTTATTTTATAATATAATACACATATGGTACAACATTATATCTATCACGTCAACTGTCAATCCGTACGTTAATTCTGTCACATTTAAAGTTATATACTCAAAGTTATGACGTGTAGCTCGTGGTTTATGCTGCAGGAGGTATAGACGAATAGAAAACTATATACAATTATCTTCACAGATCTATAACTCTGTTTATTTGTTTTTTTTTATTAATAACTAATAAGTAAATAACAGCAAAACAAATTATCTAAAAATAGAATTGTCTGAAATAAAAAAAAACACTCTATATAGGCCAGATATTTAAGTTACATAAAATTTATAATAATTAAATCAAAACGAGCTTCCACAAACTGTTACGCATCTAGAGAAAACTGCATGTTATGTTATTTCACGCGAGTGAAAGTGTTTGCCAATGAACTTGTAAATATACACGCTTAGTGAATGTGGACGATATGATTATAAATGGCCATCACGAGACACGTTAAAAATGTGTGTTTCATATTAGGATGTCTTAATGGGCGATGATTTCACTTTTACTTACATGTCTCGAGAGATAAAATGAAAATTTTCTTCCGTGTTTTTCATGTATGTACTTCCAGTTTCGAGATAGTTTTAGAAATCGAAAAATAAGAATAGTACACTGTGAGTAACAATGAGAAAGTTTAACAATTAATGCTTTTTGGAAAGATACGAGATGTTTCTTCATACATTTTTTTTGAAAAAGTTTATTTTTTGTTATACAAGTTTTTTTGTTTATGTTTTTTCTTCTACATCTGTTCCCTCTACACTTTATAAACAATTTTACATTTACAGGTAACTATTATTTGGGCATTTACACTAATCGCCTTATCAAAAAGTATACCAGTCGAACAAAACTTAGGTGCTTCAAAAAATAAGTAAGTGATTTCAAACATTTAACCTCAAATTACCCACTGTTCTGTCAGTTTTATGTCAAGCCGAACTACAAATGTCATATTTCTCAACAAAATTTATTAATATCTATGGTTTAAACCACAGAACTAGTATTGAATATCTATGAATTTTATTTTTAGGACAATTCAAAAAAGAGAAGGTTATGACTATACACCAGCTGGAGTAGGTGGTGGTGATTATCAAGGCTTTGACAGCAGTCTGTTAGTACCGCCTGTAGATCAAGCCCTTTACAACGATGATCATCATAATTTCCATGATATACATCAAGACCTTCATGATCATCATGAAGTTCACGACCATCATGATCATCATGATCCAGGTTATTGGAAAAAGAAAGTAACGTGGAAAAAGGATTGGAAGAAAGTATGGAAAAAAGTCCAAAAACAAGCATGGAAACCTGCCTGGAAAAAAATTTGGAAACCAATATGGGTACCAACAAAAAAACCCGCTTGGAAGGAAATTAAAGTACCAGATTGGAAGAAGATTTGGAAGCCAATTTGGGTGCCTATTAAAGTACCAGCTTGGAAAGAAATTCAAGTACCCGATTGGAAGAAGATCTGGAAACCAATTTGGGTGCCCATAAAGGTACCAGCTTGGAAAGAAATTCAAGTTCCCGATTGGAAGAAGATCTGGAAACCAATTTGGGTGGATGTACAAGTTCCAGCGTGGAAAGAGATTCAAGTACCAGCTTGGAAACAACTGTGGGTACCAGTTTGGGTGAAAGAAGCGATCCACGGTAAACATTACTTGGGAAAGGATCACGAAGGAGCGGAAATTATCGCGCATGATCTGTGGAAAAAGAAAATGATCTGGAAACCCGTATGGAAAAAATATTGGAAACCCGCTCAAAAACAGATTTGGGTGACTCAGAAAAAGTTGGAATGGAAAGAGGCTTGGAAACAAATCTGGAAACCAGCCAAAAAACAAATCTGGGTAACGGATAAGAAATTAGAATGGAAAGAAGCCTGGAAGCAAATTTGGCGTACTGAAAAGAAACAAATTTGGGTGGAAGACAAAAAACTTGAATGGAAAGAAGCCTGGAAGCAAATCTGGAGAATCGAAAAGAAACAAATTTGGATTTCTGATAAAAAACTTGAATGGAAAGAAGCGTCCAAGCAAATATGGGTACCTTATTGGAAGGATGTTTGGGTACCAGATTGGAAAGTGATTTGGAAACCTGTTGTTATACAAGAGTGGTTCCCAACGCCTGACCACCATGATCATCATCATCATAAATAAATGATGATTTTTTGAGTTATTTTGGTGAAAAAATACGTCTAAACTCATTTTCAAAACAAAAACCACAGAGAAAACTGCAGACAGGTGAAAAGAAGAATAAAAACTGTACGATATTTGACATATGTCAATATCAAGGTTATATGAAAGTTACGTAGGTATTGTGTATATAGAGAGCATCATTATTAATGTATAATAGTTCGACTGATCATTATTGTATAAATATTTGTTATTTGTTATCTGTTATTTTAAATGTAAATAAATTAAATTATATTTTTTCTTGTGGTTGTATTTTTTTTGGAAGTGATATCGATGGTGTTAAAAGCGTAGTACGACAACTTTCAATACAAACGTGTATGTTGAGTTGCTTCAAATTATTATAGATCCATACGGTCAAGGTCAAACTTATTTTGTTATTGAAGAAGAAAACATGCTTTCCTTTCCTTATTAGTGGTCGATTTAAAATAAAAAGCAGTGGTTTCTCTTATCTGTAGAATTTATTAACTTTATTTATCACTTGCGAGGTGAAGGTTTCGCTCAATATTAGAAGTTTATATAAATTCTTTTTTCAAAATGAATGAAACAAATTCTATAAAACTAACTCAAAAAATTGGTTTTATCGGGGGAGGTAATCTAGCCAAGGCAATTTGTGAAGGAATTGTATCAAAGGGTGAGTTTTATATTTATATTAAGATTAATGTGTTGACCTAAAAAATTATTGTTTTTTAGGACTGGTAGCATTTAGCCAAGTCTCTGTATCAGGCCCACGTCTTGAAAATCTCAGTTGGTGGGCTAAAAATGGCTGCAAAATAGATAAAGTAAACGAAAATGTTGTGAATGAAGCTGATATTATTTTTATTTGTGTCAAACCACATATTTTAAACGAAGTAGTTTCAGGTCTTAAAAATATAATTTCAAGTAAATTGTATGTTTCAGTTTTAGCAGGAACAACTTTGAAAACATTATCTCTAAAATTTTTACCATTAGATGGCAGAATTATACGACTAATGCCCAATACCGCAATGGTAGTTGGAGAAGGTTGTACTTTATTAACTCCACACTCTTCAGCTACTGATGCAGATAAAGAAATTGTTAATAAATTAATGTCGTCAGTGGGATTGTGCAAGGAAGTACCAGAAGAATATATTAATCACCTTGGGGCATTAACTTCTAGTGGTACAGCTTTTATTTATATGGTCTTAGAAGCTTTAGCTGATGGAGCTGTAAAAATGGGCATACCTCGAGCCCTAGCAACAGAAATGGCTGCTCAAATGACTCTAGGCGCTGGAAAAATGGCAAGAGATTCAGGAAAACATACTGGTCAATTGAAAGATGAAGTTTGTTCTCCTGCTGGTACTTCAATTCAAGGAGTTTTAGCTTTAGAGAAGCGTGCCATAAGGTGAGTTTTTTTTAAATTAACCTGTTATTTTATGAAAACTGATATTTTTTAGGGCTGCTTTTATTGAAGCCATTGAAGTAACAGCCAAGAGAGGTGAAGAAATGCAAGGAAAAAAAACTGTCTGAACTTAATATTCAATAAATATCTAACACATTCATAATTTGTTTTAATTCATAAACTTATTTGGATTTGTAATCGTTACGCTTTGTTCTACTGTTAGGCAACACACAATACACAGTAAAGTATGGTTGGTTACCATTCCATTTGTTATAAATTTATACCCTGTTTTTAAACTAAGAGGAGTGATTTGAATTTAAGTTGGCATTTATGAAGGCTAACCATTGGTCAGATAGCCGCCAGTTTCACACAGATCTTTTAATATAACTGACAACGGTATTTGTCAGTTTTGACATTTGTGTTTATTTACATAATAATATTCCAGTCTTCACTACCACTTTTGCGGGTTTGCTGTTTATCATTCTGTTTGCGTTTGCTATTTCGTATTGTGTTTGGACTTATTACCTCATATTATTGTATTTGTGTTATTTACTTCTTATTTTGTGTTGTTTTGTTGTATCGCTTTGTTACTATTTGAATATGGACCAAATATTGTACTCCAAGTACCAGTGGACTTTCTTCGACCCCGAAACGAAGGAAATTATTAAGTTTGGATAATTTATCGCTGACAGAGAAGCTGAGTTCATAAGTAAACAAGTAAAATCTTATTTTCAATAATAGTTTTACAGAAATTACGGTACCTACAATATTCTCGTATTTTTTAAATCAAAACCTAGCTGTTTAGCTTTATTTTGTGCTATACCTAAACCAATGTAAATAAAACATATAAACTAATTGTAATTGTTATACATACTATACTAATTTATACTCAAATTATCAAATGGCCATTCATAATATAACCACAATGTTTTCACAATAATGTGATATTTGGTAGCTGTGTTCGCCATTGTCTGGCCTGATGTCCTGAGTCCAATTACGATTAGGTATTTACACATACCTTGATCTCTCATTGGGCACGTCAAATGCGAGCAGTACAATAGATATTTCACATAAGTGTCAATTAGTTCTATAAGTCGGAACACGACATTTTCGGAACACTCTCCCAATCTAGTAACTTTTAGTGGTGTGTTTGAGGTTTCTTAAAATACTCCTCTTAGTTTAAAAACAAGGTATAGATGTTATCATGACGTTAATGACAATTGGCAGTACTGTAGGCCTGTCGAAGTAACTTATTGTGTTTGTAAATGTGAAATGTGGGTGTTGATTTTTTAACAAAATTATTAAAAGATAACTGAGACACACTAAATTAATAACCATTAACATTGCGAGATGTCTTAAGATCGAGATATAAACTGACTATTATCATGTATCCATTATTTGTTTTATTATTTTTAATAAAAACATCACAAACTTCTACAGAGGGATACTGTGGATCATACCATGGAAATATATGTAAAAAGTATATATTGAGTACAAAACAAGTATGGTATAATAATAGCGGAGGATACGAGAACGAGGTGATAGCAACAGCATTGTGGGACGAGTTAATACTACCTCTAGAAGAACCTTGTCGTTCAGCAGCCGAAGAATTGCTTTGTTTTTACGCATTTCCAGATTGTAATGTTTCTAAACCACTTCCACTTTGTCATCAAGATTGTATAGCTGTAAAAGAGTTATTCTGCTACAAAGATTGGGCTCTTATAGAAGATAAAAAAGATCAAGGTATTGTTGTAAAATCCAGAGGACACTTTCGCTTACCAGACTGTTCAATACTTCCTAAATATAACAAAAACGCAATCGAATGTTCATATGCAGGCTTAACAGAATTGAAATTGGATGAAGTTACTTACGATTGTGTGAAAGGAAGAGGTAGATTTTATCAAGGTAAAGTCAATGTTACTAAAAACGGTATCCCTTGCCAAAGATGGGACTCTCAGTCACCACACACTCACGATTCTCCTCCAAATATATTCCCCGAATTACAAAACGCCGAAAATTACTGCAGAAATGCAGGAGGTGAAGAAAAGAGACCTTGGTGTTTCACAACTAATCATGATTATAGATGGCAGCATTGTGATATACCTCGTTGTCCAAATTCTACAGTGGAAGAAGCGGATACTAAAACTATAGCTATGGATCAACTGCTATCCCCAACATTTTTGATAATAGTTTCAACTGTAAGCCTTCTACTACTATTACTATGTTTGCTTTTGATATTGCTATGCTACAGAATCCATAAACGTCATGCCATGGGTTATAATGCTCCAGAAACTGCTGAAGTAAATATCGACTTGGATAAACTACCTAGCAATATGGCATACCACAGTCATGGGGCTACTTTAAACCCAAAACTAGAAAAATTAGAGTTTCCTAGAAATGATATTATTTACATTAAAGATTTGGGACAAGGTGCTTTTGGAAGTGTCTTCCAAGCCAGAGCACCTGGTTTGATACCTGGTGAAGAATTTACCATTGTAGCAGTGAAGATGTTGAAAGAAGATGCTTCAGATGACATGCAAGATGATTTCGAAAAAGAAGCTTGTTTGTTAGCCGAATTTGATCATCCCAACATTGTTAAACTTCTTGGAGTGTGTGCTGTGGGTAGGCCGATGTGTTTGCTATTCGAATACATGGGAAAAGGTGATCTAAACGAGTTTTTAAGACAGTGCTCTCCGAGTAACTATGTAGTACGTAGTGTAATTGATGGTACCTCACCTAGTAGAGATATTTACAGAGACAACCAAATACAAAACTTGGATAAGGTTGATATAGCTCTTCAAATCGCCTCGGGTATGGTATATTTATCCCAAAGAAAGTTCGTACATAGAGACTTGGCTACTAGAAATTGTTTAATAAGTGAAGATATGGTCGTAAAAATAGCTGATTTCGGGTTATCGCAAAAAATATACCTTCAAGACTATTATAAAGGTAGCGACAGGGACGCTATACCAGTTAGATGGATGCCGCTGGAAAGCATACTCTACAACAAATATACTCCCGAATCAGATGTATGGGCGTTCGGTGTGTGTTTGTGGGAAATATTCTCCTATGCTTTACAACCTTACTATGGGATGACTCACGAAGAAGTTATAAAATTTTTGAAAGATGGAAATGTACTTGCGAGTCCTGAAGGTTGTCCTGCTTCAATTTATGAGGTGATGAAGCATTGTTGGGGGCCTAAACCAGTCGATAGGCCTAGTTTCCAGACAATCTATCAAACTATGATCGAGATAAGGAATAATATACTTTCAATGTCCATGCATTAGGTATTTATTGTTTTATAACCTCACTTTCTTATTGACCATTCCAGAACACCTGACTGTGACGTCATTCTGGTATGGCCTTGATGAAAAGTTTATTTGAATTCCTAATTTTGACTGAATTATAGCAGCTTGATATTATTTCACTCTTTTCGTATTAGTTTATATTTTATGAAGGGTATTTGGTAAAATGATAACCTAACCAAAAATAAGTTATCCTTGTCGATGTCTTTCGTACATTCCAGCCCAAAATGTTCAAAAGAAACATGAAACTATACCATTTTTTTTTTAATAATTTAAATGTGAAATGTTGTACCTATTTATAATTATTGTTATATGTACTTTTTTAGAAAATAATATTAAGCCATAAACAAATTAAATCAGAATGTTTAGTTCTATCTCTACATTCCCATACCACTTGTAAACTTGTTTAAACATGAATGCACAATATTATTTATAAATGATACTTTTTTTATTGTTGTATATTGATGTAAGAAGTGAATGTGATCTTATATAATATTTATCTTCGATCATTGAATAGACTAGATGAGTAATACACAATAGCTGTACAGTTACAGCTTCACGGGGACACCCTGTATGTTCAAGAGAACAAAACCTCCATGAAATTATTTATTTTTAAGTCTGTTTTAGATAATTTGCGATTACTTTTTTGGTTGGTTCATTGTTCGAAGATATTTACCATAATTACGTAATTTATTGTAATTTTACTTACGATTTTTTACGCCCCCTATTATTGACCAAAAAAAAAAACCATAAATTTAGGAACTTTTTAGTTGCGTGTAGATTTCTTACCATACATATTTAATTTTTTATATTATTAGATGTTTGAATATACATTTTTAATAAAATAAAACTGAGTTTCGTTTATCCACAATTTATTTACAAAAAATATACAATTTTATTCGTTTGTTAACTCTTCAGGTTTACCAAAAGCCTGATACTCCACACACCTAGAAGGATCTGTCGGGTAAAACTCCTGGCACTTCGTCATCAACCTTTTCAAGCCTTGAATGTACTTCCTCTGGGTTTCGTCGTTCATAACGTGGGCGACGTTTTTCGAAAAAATTTTCTCTCGTCCGGTACGCGCGTGTATACCCACCATAGTAACTCCTATAGGCCAGGGAGCGTTTCCGATTGCCATTTGCAAAAACGCCACGCTCGCCTGAAACAATTTTTTCTTTTCATTCTAGTCTATTAAGATTTTTATTAGTGTACTAGGTACCTTTAAATAGTTTCGTTCAAGAAGATGAACGACGATTTCTGTTAAACTATCTGATATATCTTCTGGAAGTGTGAAATTTTTCAATTTCCTCAATAAGGGTTTCAAATATTCTTGCGTTTGGGCGTAAGTAGCTCCTTTAAGTTTACCTTTAGTACCTCCTTTTTCTTCTTTCGATCGGTTTTGTAGTTGTTCAGTCCATTTTTTGAGCATTAACTGAAATAATGTTACTAACCTCAAAATATTTGACATATATAGAGGTGGGCGATACTGTGTAAAGTATAAATACAACGTACCGTTATAAATATATTGTTTTAAAATACTTATATATTAGAAAATATCGTTATGAAAAGTATCAATACTGAAAATTTCAATATTTTATCGATGCGGTATATTTCAGAATAGTATATTATTCAACGAGCGTGTAATGATGGCTATTACTCATGAGAATGAAGTTTGCGACGTGAGCCGCAGGCGAACGTCGTAATCATTCGAGTGAGTAATAGCCATTACACGAAAGTAGAATACTATACTTTTTCTATGACTGAGTGTTCACTTATCAATTCAAACGAACGAGATATTTAGAGAATATTTCATTGAATAAACTTAATGCTTTATGTCAAACAATTCCATTTTGAAAGCTACAATGAAAATTCATTTATTGCTTACAATATTGATGGTGAAATTTGAGTAGTTGAATTCGTTTTCACGTTCTATATCCATTCTAACAAAAAGTCAGCTCTAAATCACCTTCGGTAGGTAGGTATAGGTACTGTCAAAGTAAAATTATGACATTTCATGGCGAGTCTGATTCAAACATTACACCGAACATAGTCGTGTGTAATGGCATTCTTTCACGGTGATTGGCCAGATAGTCGTGTGTAATGGATTATTACACACGGGGCGTGGCTTGTTTTGTGTAATGCATCCAGTTACTCAACAAAAATGTTACATAAAAAGGGTCCATTTTTCAACAGTCATAGAAAAACAAATTTCCTCAACAAAATGCACAGATTTAATAGTTTATTTCATATTGTACTCCCATCTCTAGTCACCTATGTAACGAAATTGTGTTGAGTTGTCACTTGTCATGGCGTGAATTAAGTAGATAAATATGGGTACCAAATTATTAGGTGGTCGTGGACAAACAAAATTCATTGAAAAAATAGTAAGTAATCGGTTACCCTCATGCACTGAATTTTTTACCCACCTCCCGTATAATATCTGCAAGCATATTATTTTATGATAAAAGATAAATGGCTTAACGTTTACAACACTGTGGTTATCAACCCAATAAATATTTTACAGATTTCATTAGTTTTTTTTTTGAAAAAACGCCATGTTGGGTACAATTCTCGTTATAATTTTTTCTGTAGGTTCCTTCGGAATTTTCGTTCAATTTTTAGCAGCGATCGTATCAAATAGAAAGTTGTATAAAAGGATCGATGAAGGTGAGATTATTTTTCAATTAAAAATGAACTATTTTTGTTTGTTATTTGCTTAATTTTGCAGGTTACTATTTCTTAGAAGTACGACCTCGTTGGGGTAGAAGAGTACTTCAACCAATCCATCCCAACGACGTAGATTTAAGTGAGTATTTTGAATAACTTGTGTAGGTATTAATAATTTGTTTACTTTTTAGGTACAGGTGTTCCTACATTGCAAAGTAACGTAATTAATAATTATTAACATGTTAATATCTACGCTGATATGTGGTTTATTCTATATAAGCTAATTAAATAATTGAGATTACATAGTTTAGTTGTTTTATAAGCACTACAAAATTAATTATAACCTTCAATATATAAAATTTAATCCATTTCCCAGTGGAAGATTTATTTTAATTGGGAAAGTGTACGATATAAGTTGAAGTTGATATTATTTTGGTGTTGATACTGTGTAAAAACATTTGGTATTCGAAATGATGACTCAAACTTTATTGTCAAATTATATAGATGTATAACTAACAATAAAAGTGAGATAACAACGTCGAAAACAGAATATATAAAATCCTTTTACAAAAAGTCATAATGTTGTATATTTATTGTGGATTAAAAGACTGTCAATATCATTAAAATAGATAACTGGTTATTTATACATATCAGTGGAAAATATACTTAAAATGGTTGCAAAAGTGAAGTGTATTCAAGAAAACTAACATCGGAAAAAATGGTGCATCTCTGGCCTTCGACATACCATAGAGGATCTGATACTACCCTTATTATATCGTTAATTTTGATTGGTGTTACAATTGTAGGCGAGATGTTTTACATTCTTTATATGAAAAGCTCGTATACGTCAGTTAAAAAGGCAATAATACAAAAAGGTAAGTTACAATGATTAGAAAGTTTCTGTTTTAATCTTAATTCCAAAATATAGGTAGACTGTTACAAGTGGTGCCAGTAGTTACTATTTCAACTGTAACATCCACTGCTACAAACAATGCACCTTATGTACTGTCAGCTGAACATCAACCTACAGCTCCACCAGTTTCATATCAAACAGGTAATAGAATATAAGTTAAACCTACTATTATATGTACTAGGACAACTTTTAATTACAGATCCAAATAGTTCCAGAATATATGAAAACAAAGCAGTACCACCAAAGTACTTTCCATAAAAACATAGGGGTTACCAAGGGATCCCAGTAAAATTAATTTTTGTGACATAAAAACCTTAAAAATTACATGTTTTTTTTTAACATACCAATTTTATAACCTTACCTGTATAAAATGTACAATGACAGTCATATCATGCTCCCTATTACCTCTACCCATACTTTTAGCCATCTCTCTGATTTCTTCGTAATCAACAGTAAGTTCTTTTTGAATTTTATCTACTTTTTCAGCACTTTTAGCCCCGTCCGGTTCCTTTAATAATTCGTTAAGATACGCCTGGTCCACTTGTTCCATTGCTTCTTGGAAATCATTACGAAAACCCTAAAATCAATTATAAAGCAAATAACACAAGTTAAAGTGGTAACTACTGTACTTACTTTGTTTACTTCAGGTTCGAGTAATTCGCATTTTCTGAGTCTTTTAAATGCATCTGTTTCTGATTCTCCAAAAAGTAAAATCGGTTCACTTCTGTCTCTTAGTCTAATTATTACTTCGGATCTGGGTAAAATGCTATGTTGAACGTCAGATTCAATTTTATTACCTTCTGTAACTGTTGAGGAACTTTCGTCAGCCTCGTTTTGGACATGGTACTTCTTACGATATTCTTCTTGTTCTTTAGCAATGAGTTCTCCTCTTTTGAAATACTTTTTATCATTGCCCTAAAATGAAAATTGTTAGTGTAACCTACAAAAGAATTCTATGAAGCATTACCAAAAGTTCTTTCTCTTCCAACAATTTTCGTTTGCGTGCTATTTCTGCTTTCAAAATGTCCATTTCTTTTATTATTTTTCATTTATTCGATTTCCAAATATTTACATGTCATATGCAAAGGAAAGATGGTGTATTCTTTGACATATGTCAAAAATAACTCTGACTAAGCTTACGGTGGTCGTGTTTATAAACCAGTTTCCAAGTAGGAATCATTTGAGGGGACAAGTTTGTATTTTCTTGATCAATAACATGACATATTAGTTTAGTTAAAAAGTTCCCAGCATTTATTATTATAATAAAGTCCTTATCGTTTTGTGTTTGGACAGTTTAGCACAGCTACGCAGTATTAGCCAGTACAATCGAGATGACCTTGTCCATCACTCCCCACTATGATTATTATTGATCATCTGTGTGTTTGGAGGAAGTGGATCTTTGTCTTTGTTTATAAATTTCTGGTATTGACGTATTTAAACGTTAAATCCTGATTTTGCAGCTTAGAAATCAGTAGTTGTTCACAGACATTCGAATAATAAATTTGTGATATTTTAATAATTTGGTAAGTTCTGCACAATTTTGTTTAAAATAAAATACCTCTTCTTACTAGAAGAGAAAATTGATTTAGCAGCAACTATTTGTTAATTTAACTGAAATATTTATTTTTTCAGAGTATACAATGAAGTTTTTATTACTTTTTACTGTCCTTTTTGTGGGCTGCCAGGCTGTTTCCTTTGTTGATTTGGTTCAAGAAGAATGGTCTTCTTTCAAGGTCAGTTTTGATTTTAATTATTGTTACACTATAAATAAATGGATATACTTTTTTTTATGACGATAACATGAGTGTAGTATTTTGTGGAAATACCAGAATTAAATATATATTTTTTTTGTATGTACCTAATTTACTGGGCGTAAAGTATTAATTTTGCTTTTGTTATTTGATAACTCGTTATTATTACTAGTATTATTATTGGAGGACAAATGACGGACATTTTATGCATATTGATCTCATGAAAATAAATTGCTTTTATTATAAGACATGTAGAAATACAAATCAGTTTTTTTCCTTATTTTCGTTATATTTAACAAATAAAAAGAAGATAATATTAAATAAACAAAAATTTCTAGTCCAAAGCTACAATTAAATATAATTATCGATAAATAACACAGGGTTATCAATAAAGTTCATAGTAAATATAAAGATTGACCCATATCATACTGATATTTCTATTTATTATTAACAATTTCTTTGTCTTGTAACCCAGCTTATCAACTATTAATCACGTGTTGACGAAGCGTATTTATTATTTATAAATTCGTCAAAACAATGGACTATGATAATAATAAAACTTGATCACTTTTGTGACTATGTAATTTAATACTGAGAAATCTGTTTTTGTTTCATAATGATGAGGATTATGTTCAATAACATTGATTAGGTTTTTATTTATTTAAAAAGAATACTTACAAAGATGTCTATTATTCATTATTATTAATAATTGTTGAATTTTCTACATACAATTTGATTTTTCTCAGGTAACTCACCAAAAGACTTATAATAGTGCTACCGAAGAGAAATTTCGTTTGAAAATTTTCATGGAAAACTCCCATAAAATCGCCAAACATAATAAACTCTACGCTTTGGGATTGGTTTCCTATAAACTAGGTTTGAATAAATATGCTGATATGCTTCACCACGAATTCACCTCAGTGGTAAACGGTTACAATAAATCCACAAATCTATTAGGAGGAGAATATAAAGATGATTCATTAACTTTCATACCCCCAGCTAACGTAAAATTACCCGATTCAGTTGATTGGAGAGAAAAAGGGGCCGTTACCAATGTTAAGGATCAAGGACAATGCGGATCATGCTGGAGTTTCAGTGCTGTAAATAAAAAATATTGTTTCAAGAGTGTATTTTCTTTACTAACTTTTTCTTTTAGACGGGATCTCTTGAAGGACAACATTTCAGAAAAACTGGTAAATTAGTATCGTTATCTGAGCAAAACTTGGTAGATTGTTCAAAAAAATTCGGCAATAACGGATGTAACGGTGGACTTATGGACAACGCTTTCCGTTATGTAAAAGCCAACAAAGGTATCGATACTGAAGCTTCATATCCTTATAGGGTTGGTATTTGTTTATTTAAATTATTATTGTATGTTAAAATGTATTTTATTTCAGGCCGAAGATGAAAAATGTTTATTCAAACCAAAATTTGTTGGTGCCACTGATAAAGGATTCACCGATATCGAATCTGGAAGTGAAGATGCTCTAAAAGCTGCTGTAGCAACAGTAGGACCTGTTTCTGTAGCTATAGACGCCAGTAGAGACACTTTTCATTTATACAGAGATGGTAAGTTACTTATTATTATTTTTTTAATCTTTTTAATAATTTTTTATTTACAGGAGTTTATTCAGATCCCGATTGTAGTACAGAGCAGTTAGATCATGGTGTATTAGTTGTTGGGTATGGAACTACTGATGATGGCTTAGATTACTGGATTGTGAAGAATTCATGGGGTCCATCATGGGGATTAGATGGATATATTAAAATGGCGAGAAATCAGAATAATTCTTGTGGTATTGCTACTCAAGCTAGTTACCCTGTTGTCTAATTTTTCTGGATGAAAAATAATCATTTTGCTCTCTATTTTATCATTTTATTGAAAATTGTGGTTCTATCCCAATTTTTTATATTAATTTTTGATATTAATTGTTTTCTCTCCAAATACTTCATTTTTTACATTCTTTAATAAATTTAAGCTGAATTTTGTATATTTTTTTTCAAGTTTGTGATTTATTTTAAGACATATTACTTGTAGGATGGTATAATTTAAGATAGGCTGTGTCCACTTTGTAATTTTAAACAATAAACATTTATATCTTGAAAAATTTGTTTTAATATTTGGAACAACTCAACCAACAGTTATATATATTGAAAAAAAACTTACCTAGAGACAATTAAGAAGCACTAAACACAAAATTACAGCTTCCACAATGAATTAAACATTTAAAAAGATAACTTAAATACATATATTTTAACAATAAAGATGACTACACTGCATATACTTTGACTGCTTAGATAAATTTAAAATTGCGATCCTTATAAGCTACTTCTCCTCTTCTATATTTAGCCTCTTGTGCGTTTTTGCTAGAATACATTGCATAAAAGAATCCTGCCATTGGAAGGAACATGAAGAATAGTCCAGCAATTGCATTTTTACCAGATGGTTTGAAGTATTCAAATCCGCTTACTTTTAATGCTTGGTATCTTAATAAGGCAGGATCAAACTAAAAACAAATTTAATATGAAGTAAAAAGCGAATAGTACTAATAATATGTGATATACTACATACTTGAACTGTTTTTGGATGACATAACAGCTGAATTATGAAACTTCAAATACACTTACCACAGTGCCACCTTCACCCTTTATATGAATAAATGGATTTGATTTTAATTTTAAGAATTGTTGCCGTAATTCACTTCTTCTGAGTGCTTTTTGCTCGACTAATTGTCGTTCAGCAGAGGATATATCGAAACTCGAAGACATTTTGACTTAAATTTAACTAACCTAAAAATTGCTATGCATGACAATGACAATTCACAGCTTTGACAGATATTAGCTGTCTCTCTTTTACATGAAATCACTAGTAGGCAACCAGTAATACTTCTCTGTATGTTGTGTTGTAAACTATTAAAAGTTTACATACGAAACTTGTATCTGTTATCTAATAAGTGTACATCTCTCTAGAGAAATAACAAAATTGTAACCACACTAATACCTTTTTATAAATAAATGAATGAAACTTTTCCTGTTGCACAGGATTTTATAGATACAGGAATATTAAAAAGCTAGAAATAGAGAATAAAATTTAATTAAATTCACAGATGTTGAAAAGAAGCAGGATTGTACTTGGCTCATTGGTTGAATTATTCAAAATTTTATAGAGTAAAGTAAATTATTTTAAATTAAGCTGCTAATTATTTTTTAATAGGCAAAATAAATAACAATTTTAGATGTGACAATTCCAATAACATTAGTTACATTTTAGCAGTGTACTGCTGTAGTAGACGTTAAAATTTAGATTTGGGTCCATCGTCCCCACTCTGAACTCAGCATTAGCGCGTGAGCTTGAGAGAAAATCAGAAAACTCATCTTCCGCTCTTCATGTCAGTGTGACGCTGAATTTTCCTCGCGGCGGATATCTATATATTACTGGAAAGCCGGGAAATTCGTTTAGGAAATCGCGTAGTTTCATGTGATTGATTAGGTATAAAATGCATTTATGATACTCTTCTGGATAAAAGTTGTCTTATAGAAAAAGGTTTGTAGATTATAGTAAAAACTTTATACAAAATTTAATCACGGAGAAACGGTAACTTCCTTATTGTCCTTTGAGAGCTGTAACACTTCCTTGTCACTAATTATTCATCCCTAGATGCTTGTTTCTGTTTAATAAATTCATCCCATGATTTTTTTCGTTATTAAATATACTTCCCACTCTGGCACTGTTTTTCTACTGGCTCCCATCAAAGCTATCGGAATCTAATTGAGTCTGGATACATATCCTGCTAAAAAAGACATACAGAAACTCCCTCTCCTCCGCCTCAGTGTACGTGTTTATACCTTTAAAATTATTTAGTGAACGTATTTTAAATTAATGCTGTTATCTCCTTTTCGTATGCATTGCGAAAAACCAATTTACATATCTGTCAAATAAATTTTCATACAATACGATATAACTTATGCAATATCTAAACCGAATTGTCCTGGGATATTGTCATGTAACAGTTTCTAAAGCATTGTTTTATCCTTAGGGAATACCTAAGGTATTCCTACACTTTCGAGATATTCCCTTGTCTTGAATACAACGTATACATTTTTAAATTGATTCTATTAAAAAATTATTTCATGATACGCCTCTGATTTACTTCAGAAACTATTCTAAAATCCATTTTAATTTTAAACTGTTATAAATAGATAGAGTAACAGTACCACCTCTATATGCTGGTAAAATTCCCATCTCTATGTATACGCTTGCTATCGTTTGTCCAAACAATTTTTTTCTAATCAACAAAAAATGGTTAAAGAATCACAGCAGGTACATGTATTATACCAGTCGGTTAGTAAAATTATTGGCATGGATATATTTCGGTGAGTAATTATAGTATTTTAAATTAATTTCGCGACATAGGTATTCAAGATTATTATTATAAGATATTTGTTAATTATTCTTTTTGTAACTAGGTAGGTACATACTAGATACAAAAGAGAAGTGTATTAAAATTATTCCTACGCCGGTCTTTACGTTTAAAGACAGATTTTTTTAATAATTTTCAAGTTCTTGATAAGAATTAAAACCTATTCGATCCATAATCACATTCTTTGGAATTATATTGAATTGAAAATAAAATCTTTGAAATCAGCTACGTAAATTTTATTTTTTTATTTATTTCTGACGTTACATCTGCTGTCAAAGTGAAATGTCAAATTACTTTTCGATTAAATTTTATTCTAAATGAATGTGATTGTGGATAAAACGTTGTATTGTATTAGTGTTCTAGATATTAAAATTATTTTTAAATATATAGGGTGTCCAAATAAAGTGAGACATCAAAGTTGTAATATTTTTTCTACGGCTGAAATGTTTCTTTCTTTTTTTTTAGATTCAACTACGAGAAAATCTTCTCAAATGTTCCCTTTAAGGATCCGGGTAACGCGGATGCTCAATACAGGGAACAATCCATGCAAATTCGGTCTAATCTAACCAAATTTCAATATTTTACGTAAATAATGCCTCCAATAACGCGTCCTTGAATAAAATCTCGTACTGAAATCGCTGATAGTTGAAAAAAAAATGTTTCCGACTTTTAATCCGGGATTGGGGGCGGGTGGGGAACCCACACCCACCGTCGTTCACCGCGAAAGTACGTCGGGATCGGGAAGTGTCACTATTAGTGGTAGTTTGAAGTGCGGTCGAGTGTTGCAGAACTTTTTTGATGGATTGGTACCGGTGACGAGATTCTGGGGTGTCTTGACAGCAATAGGTAAGTTTTATTTTTATTTTTTAAATATACTGAAAATATTGTGCGATCTTTGTCCCTCCATGAATACTGGGTGATTCAATAGTGTAATAAATTCCAATACCTTATAAATATACAGTGTGTCCGCGTAAGTTGGCTACATATGGAAAACTATGTTAATATTGATTTTAGGAAAAAAAGTTATTCTTCATAAAAAGTTCTGCATTATCTAAAACCTAAAATGCAATCATTAGATATTTCTTATTTTGAGCCGTATACGAGGTTTTTCAAAAAATATTAATCTTACTCAAGAGTAAAGTACCTTTATTTTTCACAATACAGAAAAATTGTGAGAAGTGGAGTTGTTTAAAATTAAAAGTTATATTCAAATATGCAATTACAGCTATTTAGTATGAAAATTAAGATTTGGTGATTATTTATGTTTTACATTATAAAGTACTTATTTGTAATGAGTAATGAGACACTCTGTATTTTACTTCTAATTTGAATTCCGCTTTACTTTTCTATCCAACGATATAAGGTTGTGTTAACTTATACAGTGTATTTAAAAAACTATGTGAAATCGATGTATTCGAATCTGGACTCGCCCTGTATACCTACGGTTTTTTTCGATATGGGATTGAACTCAATCAGGTTAGAATTTTTTAAATACTCTGTATAATTTGATACAACGTTTTATAATTGCAATAGAAAAGTCAGCTGAATTTAAATTCGGGGTAAAATACAGGATGTCCCATTTAAAAAATGGCGGGTGGGAGCTGGAGATGCTGTACGATTGAGAGTGATTTTATTTTAAAGTGTGTGCATTTAGGTTGGCTACCATTGGTGGAAATTTAATTTTATTCGATGATTTACGAGATATTGGACTTTATAGTAATAATGAATTACCCTGTATGTAGCTGGGCAAATTCTAATAATTACTGAAGTGGTTAAAACTGATTTTAAATTGCGTAAAATTTTACCAATGTATTTTTGATTTTAGTGAAAATACTTCTTATATACAGGGTGTGCCAAGACGAGATAAAACTACCTGTATAGGGCAAAATGCTTACAGTAAAATCATGAAAATTTCGATATTTGGGTTTTCGGGTACGATCTTTTTAACTAAAATATTTTCAAAGATGGCCGACTTCCGGTTCTACCGGAAGTCGACTGTAATTTTGTTATTTTAAATGAAACACCCTGTATATTAATACATTTTTGAAATCTACGTAATATTTTAGTATACTTTTGTCTAAAAACTTTTTTCGAAAAATGCACATTTTTGAGCTATTGATTTTTTTTGTAAAAAATTTGATCGTTGCAGACCCTCATAAATTATTTTTTTACGAGGTTACCCTTGAAGATATGAAAATGGTTTCTGTTCGGTTGCCTTAAGGAAGGTTAAACGTAATTGAATCTATATTGAAAAATTTTCCATTTTATACAGGGTGTGTATAAAAAGTGTTCAAAGTTAAACTTCACAAATATCAAATTTCTCTATTTTTTTAAATAGAACCACCCGGTTTTTTTCAATTATATTAAGATAAATTCATGTATACAGGGTGTTCCATTTAAAATAACAATGACTTTGAAAATATTTTTATCCGAAAACCCAAACGTGGGAATTTTCGTGATTTTACCATAAGCATTTTACCATATACAGATAGTTTTAACTCGTCGGGGGACACCCTGTATACTTGAATAAAGAAAAATTGGAAAATTTCCCATTATTGTGAAAATTAAACGTTCTCATTGATTTATTGTACCGAATAAATTTCTTCGGGAAATTTTTTAAAATGTTTCTTGGTTGTTTTTCTTTGTTGCACACTCATTGCGGTTTTATGGCTGGATGCAGTTTCGATAAAACTAACTGGAAATAGAAGAGAAGTTTATGAATTCATTTTATACAAGTGGAACGAAAATAATTGGTCTCCGTTTGGAGTTTCCATTTATGCTTTCTTAAAAAAATATTTTTTTTTCGAAAAAAAAATTAGAATTTATTAATTTTTACTGTTTTTATGGGACCGCTGACATAAATTGTGTACACCAGTTCACTCATACAGCGTGTCCACGGTTGGGGTACCTAATAGGTGAAAAAATTTTAAATATTTGTTTTCGTGAAAAATGTCATTCTTGATAAAAAGTTTTGCTTGTTCTGAGACCCTATAAAATGGAATAAAATTCAAGTTTTTCAAAACCCAACTCATTTTATAGCCATTTTCATGAAAACCGCATGAATTTTTGCACTAAGTTCGAAATATTTAAAAAATTTTCACCGATAGGGTACCTTATTCGTGGACATGCTGTATAATACGTATAATTTGATGACCACAACGTTCTAACGTCCCAATTTGTCTAGTTATGATGTCAGATATTGGGATTTCTAAAATTTCACATTATTAGTCACAAAATTTTGTTGTTGAAAACTTTGAACAAAATAATTTATTGCTTTTGTCATTTTTTTTTAAATTATGGTCTTTTTTTGAAATATAATTTTCTTTTGGCAAGGTACATCGTTTTGAAAGTAATATATAGATATTTTTTCATTCAATTCCCCCGGGGTATATCCTGCGATATTTCCATAAAATATGACGGAAATTTTCCAGATTTGGTTAAACTTATTTCGCCAGCTATAATTTCGAAAAGTTTTTCCATAAATTTACAGAAAAATCAGAGAAATTTAAAGTAACAATATCACACAGATAATATATTCTTATTAAATGGATTTTCTCGCTCACAGCTCACTTTTATAATTACATACAGGGTTTCCCAGAAGTTAATAGCAAAAAAAGAAACTAAAAACGAATAAACAATTTTAGACGAGCTCTTTCTTTTACTTTTTTAGTGTATTAAATCGTAAAATCTCAACTAAGAAACATACCAAAAGATTTCAGTTACTCAAACTTCTAGTGGTTGTATATTTTGTCCATTTTTCCGACCTATTCTATATAACCCAATTTTCCATCATTAAGTTTCTTCGAAATGCCCGTATATAACTCGATAAAAAGCAATCACAAATAATCCAATCCAACCATTTTCTCTCGCACAGTTCAGATGAAGTTAGTAGCAAGTTGTTTTCCTAAAAAAAAAAGTTTCGGATAAAAACAAACTGTATTCGCTTTTTATGTGGTCATGGGTCAATATTATTTTAACCACTAAGTGGATGTAAGTAGTCTGTTTATTGCTAATCTCGATGGAAAGAATCTAAGGAAGGTAAAAATGTCCAAAAACCAAACTTTGAATACAATATGTGATTGATAGGGTAGTTTTTGGACAATCTGTATAGTTTCGTTGTAAATCTTCAATGTATATTGAAATATTTCGGCCTCTGAAATCCTGTGAACCCTTTAAATGCCCTTGATTAACCGATTATGTCCAACATATCAACGTTAATTGACAAATCTGACTTTTTATCTCTCTCAATTCCATTCAATTTTTCGTTGTCATTCTACCCTAATCTGTTTATAAAAATGCGTTGGTGATTGATGAATACTTTTATCATGTTCATAGCTGAATGTGACACTTTTTAATAAGCTGGATATGGATATAATAAAAAATTTGAAACAAATGATCTACCGATTAAATATCGAGATATTTTTATTGATAATTTTCAAATACATCATGACGTTTGGCGATGAAAAATCACCAATTAAATTTAATTTGACTAAAATGGTCATATTTCTTTACACCCTTCATGATAAATAGCCCACCGACCAATTACGGCATTTTCACCAAAATTTGCAAGTTAATTCAGAATTGTATGCGGTATTAAGGACTTAATTTCCCAAATTTCCCTCTAAGTTGGTCCTTATTTCACGGATTAACTTACCTACGAACATTCAAAGCAAGCAAATCCCTATAAGAACTCCGTCGTTTAGATTATCTTCTTCTCTATATTAAGGTAAAGTTCTAGAGAATCTTCTATGAAAAATAATCTAAAATTTCAATATTGCAGCTAAACGAGGTTTAGTCTTAAAATTTCTAATATGCATTTAGTAGTCTTTGTCGACAGCCTCTCTTTTTGTTTTTTAAACTTGATTATAATATTGAAAAAACTCGATAAAATTAGAATATTTTTTTTCGAAATTGTTACATAATTACATCCAAAAACGTTACCTTATGTGATTTCTTTCAAGCGCCAATTAAAAATGACAACTATAAGTATGTTTTTGAAGCGTATATCTGATCATTAACCCCAATTTTGCGTAATTTCTCATGCTGTAGTACTTAAAACACCACCACAATTGTACCTGTGTTAAAAGAAGCTTTTACAACCCCCATTTACAAGCGGAGCAATTCAAACTTATTCCGAAATTATCTCTAAACCACTACCATAATTTATTCTACATAAATTTTAGAGAAAGAGTTGGCGTAAAGTGCTTTATTTAAATACATCCACGACATAACAACTACACTCACTCTAACCTAAGCTCTCTCTGAAACTTTGCACCCAATTGTATATGTATATCTACTCGAAAACTTAGAATGAGAAATGTTTGTGTAATAAAACTCATAACTAGATCTATTCTACGCGACTTGACTATGTCTTGAATATAATTAAACGTAATTATGGTGTTAGTACAGGAGAAGAAGAATGTTGGATCGCGTGGGTTTACTTGTCGACGTTTTTTGCCCAAATTTCAGCCAAATTAAGGTTTCCAATGTTATTTTATAATTATTGTTGTTTCCACTCCTAATAATAATCAGATTCACCATTTTATGAGCTTCATTTCCTAACCTAACCTAATATTTTTGATAACCAAGTTCATTAAGTTTCGATCCTTTATCCTTAATTGATAGAATTCCTCTTCGTTAGCGAAAAGCAAGAGCTTAACGCTTGTCTCTCTGTTTTACTTTATTAAATTTGTTGTAAGTTTCGATAAATAAATGAATTTTCAATGGCTTCCAGCCATTCCGTGGATGTAACTTTATTGTTAAGCAAAAATTACGACCGTCTCCTCAATAGTTTCTTTGTACAGGACTGTAATAGAATAAAAATGTGTCTAAATATGGGATTAACTAAAGTATTTAACAAGTTTACCTGGAAACTCATTCACAACAATCCTACAGGAACCTTTCTAGGTAAAAAGGTTTAATAAGGGAGAATTGTTGATATTTATTTGGTCGTTAAGAAGATTATCTGAATATTTGTTTTTATTTATCTCAAGGGCTTCTAAAGGATTTTATTTGGAGGATTTATATGCAAAATTCCAAAATTTGAATCGAAAGAGTGTTGGTTTGCTAAAATTCTTAACGTAGGTAATTCTTACACTTTTCTTGGACAACTTTTAATGTTTCTGAAAAACAAAAATAAGCCGTTAACTATACTGAAAGCGAAAGCGAAATAACAACCGTGAAAAAGTTTTTCAAAACTTCAGATTTTCCAATGTATTTATTATTTGAACTAATTTAAAACTTTCCTTCCAACTCCCAATCTAAAATTTTCATTTCTTTTTTTAAAAACCTCTCTAGGGCCTGCTAAAAAAATCTTTCCGGACAACTTATCTCTCTTATATTCATTAACGCTCCCCAAAAATATTTTTCTTTCAAAGAAAAAACATTGTGATATCAAATCCCTCATCTTGTTGTTAAAAAATGGTAAACAACGAGTTCTTTTTGCAATTCTGGAATAATTTAACCGAAACGTTGTTTTAAAAATCGAACAAATTAATTAATATAAACAAAGTTTGAAACGTAAAAAAAAGTTGTTATGTAAATTTAATTAATAGAAAACAACCATATTGATTATTGAACTAAAAATATCCGTTTAGAGCAAAAAGCTATGCATGGTTCACTTAATTTCCATGAAATACTGCAATTTATTTTTCATTTAAACTCTATACAGGGTGTGAAAACCTTGGGGGAAAGACTATAGGGCTATAAAGTTTGAAATAATAGGGAGCGAGGGGCTTGTTGTAACAGTTTTCATTAAAACTAATATATCTTGAAATCTATTGATTAAATTTCTACTAAATAAAGATGGATGAATACTGTAACTCTTCCTCTACCAAATCAAGTAAAAATAATACCATGCCTATTGGTTATTATTTTACAATCAATTATTTTCTAGAAGAAGTGCGGTGTTACAACTTACCTCGTGCTTGGGGGCAAGTTGTAACATCTACCGGGGCAAGTAGTAACGACAAAAAAAACGACAATAATACCTCTAATCATTTATTCTTTGTTTTTTTATTAAATTGACATCTTTCTAAAGTAAGTATTACGTAATTCTTATCAAAAATCAACTCAAATACATTTTTTTAGTAATCAACACTTAAAAATTGAGTAATTAACAGTTTTATTTAGTTAAACACTACTTATAATCATCATGGCACTTTTAAATCACAGTAAGTCATTAAATTATTCAAGGTATGCTCGTAATTATCTCTTCTTAATAGCTATCTGACAAAGTATTATACTTATGTAAGAATCAACATTTGGTGGCATAGTAACACGTTACAACAAGCCCCAGGATTTTGTTACAACTAACCCTTTGGTATGATTTTCAGCATTTATCAAGATAACTATTCAAACAATTTAGCAATCATAAAAACTGTTACACATTATCAGAGATAGATAAATTTGAATGGAAATAAGATATAGAAAGTTTGAAATTAGTCAATATTAAATACGCAAACCGAAATTTTACGATAGTACAATTTTATATTACCTGGCAGAAATGAAGCACATGCACACTTCCCCTCAATGCACCGGCCGGCAGGACATTGGCTATGGTAACATGATGCAGCGCGGTTTATAGGTTAAATCGAGTCAAAGAAATACTTTGATAGCGTTTAAGATCCTAGTGAAAAGGGCCTGTTACTACTTACCCCTGTTACAACAAGCCCCTCGCTACCCTAAATGGTTTGAAAACCTCTATAAAATGATCAACACTTTGTATATTCGTAATACTGCTATCCGGTAATAATTCCTTTAAACCACATACACCCGAAAAGCAGGAATTTATCCCGATAACATACACCGCGGTTTCTGGTAATTACCTGTTGGAGTAGTAATTAGATCATTCATCAAATTTAGATATTAAAATTACCCACTGTTTCAAGATTAGATAATTTTATGGTTTAGTTAATTTGATAGTGAAAATAATTGCGGTTTGAGAGATTTTCCACATATAATTCTATCGCTAGAACTACCAAAATAGATTAAAAAAGACAGAAAACATACACCACTAAAAAAAACAGTGGAAAAAAACTGTGATATTCATAACAGAAACCACTTTTTCACTATTTTTCCTTAGTTTTTCAAAAACCACTTACTACAGATCAAAATATTCTGTATCAAGCATCGCTCTGTATACCAAAACCATTGTCAGTAATTTGCGACATCACGTTGGTCACTTGCTTGGTCAAAATCTAGAGCATGTTTTTCAAACGACAATTTCTGATGAAAACCACTGAAGCATAGCAGAATTCTCTGGATATCTGGCTAGTCGGAATTCCTGTACCAACGTATTACAATATTCTACACTCTGGAGTAATAATAATTCTCTGGAATTTTGTTTACAAAGTCGGGACAATTTTAAACTTTGAAATTATGAAAACTCGAGTGGAGGAGAAAATAATAAAAGTCTAAGAAAGGTTGTGTGATTTTTTCAACGATATGTTTAATAATTTGGATTTTTTGAAGACTGATGGGTGCTGTAAATTTGTGGAACTTTCTTGATTTTTGAGTTTGAAATGACGTTTGGAACATTTTATGTCTAAATATTTGTTCACTTATTGTGAAATCGTGCTTTCTGGTGTCTCTAAAACACCCCCGTCATTCTATATTTTCAAAGCAAAGGGTTAAGGGACCAACAAGAGGGATACCTCGTCCTCAGAATAATCAAACAGGTCGATTACGGCTATAAATCAGCATTTATTAATGGCTTTGTATGGAGAATTTTAATTGGAGGAATGAAGAATAGATTTGGCTTTAATTGAATATACACCAATTAGAGGGTAGGTTGGGTTAGGATGAAACAAGGGTTGATTTGTGTTACTTTTTGTATAAGTTATATGATTTTTCAAAGGTTATATGTCTGCGGAAATATTGTTTGATACCACACAGACAAAATAACGAGTAGAGTTATCAAAAGAAACGATATTTTTATTAAAAAATGAAGAGTGCATCAAATATTCTTTTTGAAATCCAGGTATTCGACGGCGTCAAAGGAAAAAGTGAAAATTTTTATTCTTTTAACAAACCTGACATTTAATTTCACGACTCTCGTGAAGTTTGCTTTAAATTGAAGCATTTTGTCACTTTTTCTTTCCTCAGATAGTCTTTTATTGTTAGAAAACCTTTTGAAATCAAAAGGGTTTATTACATTTCACAAGAAATTATTTCAAACAGCAATAAATCCTTATAAAAATTAAAAGAAATGTCAATTTTACTAACAAATATTGAGTTTCATTGTATTGGAACCTCCAATATTATTAAACTAATGAAGATACTTCCAAAAATACATCAGGATGACTTTAAAACTTTGGTGGATGCATACCGGCGCGTTCGCCAAAAATTGAAATATATTATAGACACTGGAAATTCTCGTACAATGTTTGTAGAACAACATATTTAGGTAAAACTATCGTGAATTTAAATTTACTTTGTTACTTCGGGACTTGTAGAATTTCGCTTAATTGTTTTAAAATTACAATTGGTTAATTTATATGCACACAAACTCTCAACTTCCAGTTTGATTAAAGTTATAATCAGTTCTCTGTTTCTATTCCATTTACATGTTTGTGAAATAACAATATGAATTTATAACTCTGAAAACAGTAGATGCTTGAAATAGGGTGAACATAAAACTAAAATTGGTATATTTCCGAAGTAATTTTTTTATAAACTACAGGGTGTATCAAAAAGGCAGGTCATAAATCATACCACAAATAACTCGATCCAACCCAAGTTACCCTAGTACAAATGTGCATGCGAAAAAAGTTACAACACTTCAAAGTTACCGAATGAAAATTGATTTTTTTCAAATATTTCGACAGTTGTTTGACATATTGTCATAAAAGTTGACAAGTGGCTTTCTTATGATGAGAGCATATTATAAAAAAGGAATTATTACTTTTTTGCCCCCTAGTACTTTTTACAATTATCAGTTTTTATCGAGATAAGGCCTATTTTTCAATATGCTTCAAAAATTTCGAGTAACAAAAATTAAAGTCAATGAATTTTTAATTTTCTCGAGTGTCCCAAATTTTTGATTGATTCTCATTTTTATTTACAAATGTGTAGTTTTTATTAGATGCTCGAAAAGTCCCACATTTTTTTTAATACACAGTTGGCACCATTTTACTAACAAAAACCGAATATTCTGGAAAAGCAATGGCTTCTGACGATATCTAATTGCAGCCAGGTTTTTCCCTTTTTTCCCATGCAAATTTTTAGGGGAGCGAGGGGCTTGTTGTAACAGGGGTAAGTAGTAACAGGCCCTTTTCACTAGGATCTTAAACGCTATTAAAGTATTTCTTTGACTCGATTTAACCTATAAACCGCGCCGCATCATGTTGCCATAGCCAATGTCCTGCCGGCCGGTGCTTTGAGGGGAAGTGTGCACGTGCTTCATTTCTGCCAGGTAATATAAAATTGTACTATCGTAAAATTTCGGTTTGCGTATTTAATATTGACTAATTTCAAACTTTCTATATTTTATTTCCATTCAAATTTATCTATCTCTGATAATGTGTAACAGTTCTTATGATTGCTAAATTGTTTAAATAGTTATCTTGATAAATGTTGAAAACTATACCAAAGGGTTAGTTGTAACAAAATCCAGGGGCTTGTTGTAACGTGTTACTACATGCCACCAAATGTTGATTCTTACATAAGTATAATACTTTGTTAGATAGCTATTAAGAAGAGATAATTACGAGCATACCTTGAATAATTTAATTACTTACTGTGATTTAAAAGTGCCATGATGATTATAAATAGTGTTTAACTAAATAAAACTGTTAATTACTTAATTTTTAAGTGTTGATTACTAAAAAAATGTATTTGAGTTGATTTTTCATAAGAATTACGTAATACTTACTCTAGAAAGATGTCAATTTAAAAAAAAAACAAAGAATAAATGATTAGAGGTATTATTGTCGTTTTTTTGTCGTTACTACTTGCCCCGGTAGATGTTACAACTTGCCCCAAGCACGAGGTAAGTTGTAACACCGCACTTCTTCTAGAAAATAATTGATTGTAAAATAATGACCAATAGTTATGGTATTATTTTTACTTGATTTGGTAGAGGAAGAGTTACAGTTTTCATCCATCTTTATTTAGTAGAAATTTAATCAATAGATTTCAAGATATATTAGTTTTAATGAAAACTGTTACAACAAGCCCCTCGCTCCCCTACTAGTGTAACTTTGATTGGATCGAGTTATTTTTAGCCTCAGAATATATGGTATGATTTATGACCTACTAATTTGTTACACCCTGTATAATAGTAACAATTTCTTCACTTTTTTCTTCAAATTTTCTCTCGACTGAATTCCTATCCATCATTTTTTATATTAAATTTTATTTCAAATCAATGAATCTTGTAACAACTTGACATCGAACAGAATAAAGGGTCGTAAATCTTTCAATTTTTTTTATATCTGACATTTTGTATAGAAAATACATAAAAATATACATTTATACATTGTTTATTAAGAAAAATATTCCCAGCATAAATAAATAAATTTACTTAATATCGATTTGAAGAACACTTAGGTACATCATAAATAAAACATCTTAGTCAACGTATTTTCCTCCATGGGGAATTTATTTCCATATATACTTTTTAACAGCACTCGAGCAAATTTGTCGTCTAAGCAAAATGCTTTAGTCGCGAAACAAAAGATGTCTCAACAAAATCCATTTTCACCACTTAACCACCTATCCATGAATTATTCATATATAGAGAGAATGGGAAATTCTGCTCATTTCAAGCTTGTCACTGGAGTGATTTTAAAAGACCGCAATAATACTTGATTGAACTACAGACATTTGTGCACTTTATTACTTCATATTATATAAAATCCATGAAACTACACTGAGAAAACTATAGCCATATACTTTTTGTCACTACTGGCAGTGATTTTGCAAATTTCTCTATAATTGGTTGATAATTAGGTGAGGAGACAGCGAACGCTGTGGTGTAGAGTGTGAAGTATATATTATTTTAACAAATATTGATATATAAATTATTTTAAAACTTCTCAGGAGCTAGAAATAGCAGGTGAAGGTCCCTTTAAATAAATTTTTTTTGCTCTAACAAATATCTCTTGGGTGTATCTGAAATATTGGCAGGATTTAATGTTGCGTGGCTATCCATTTAAAGAGGAAACTGCTCGTGCAGCAGTTAAGAGTGTCATAGATCATAAAAGGACGTCGGATTTATGTGTGAGGATTTTCCTCGGAAATATTGCTGTACATATATATGTCTGCTTTTCTTGTTTTTTTTTTTCCGTTTGGTGCTTGTTGCCAGAACGGAGTTTGAATTATATTCATACACGGGATTATTAGTGGTATACATTTTATTTATGGTTAAGTAGGATTTAATGGAGCGAAATTTTTGGGAAGAGTATATCAAATTATGAAATAAAACAATTTTAATTTGTTAAAATCTACATTATATTAAACTTAAAGTAGCTTTGTCAAATGAATGGAGGTATAATGAGACAGTTTCAATTTATATAACAATAACAATAATATTATGATCTATTTACAAGGAAATGAAATAAGAAAGGAAAAAAATGTGTCTAAATATGGGATTAATTAAAGTATTTAACAAGTTTACCTGGAAACTCATTCACAACAATCCTACAGGAACCTTTCTAGGTAAAAAGGTTTAATATCTAAGGGAGAATTGTTGATATTTATTTGGTCGTTAAGAAGATTATCTGAATATTTGTTTTTATTTATCTCAAGGCATTCTAAAAGATTTAATTTGAAGGATTTAGTTTCTTTATGCAAAATTTCAAAATTTGAATCGAAAGAGTGTTGGTTTGCTAATAATTGATTTGAGTAGGGGAACGAGGGGCTTGTTGTAACAGGGGTAAGTAGTAACAGGCCCTTTTCACTAGGATCTTAAACGCTATTAAAGTATTTCTTTGACTCGATTTAACCTATAAACCGCGCCGCATCATGTTGCCATAGCCAATGTCCTGCCGGCCGGTGCATTGAGGGGAAGTGTTCATGTGCTTCATTTCTGACAGGTAATATAAAATTGTACTATCGTAAAATTTCGGTTTGCGTATTTAATATTGACTAATTTCAAACTTTCTATATCTTATTTCAATTCAAATTTATCTATCTCTGATAATGTGTAACAGTTTTTATGATTGCTAAATTGTTTAAATAGTTATCTTGATAAATGCTGAAAATCATACCAAAGGGTTAGTTGTAACATAATCCCGGGGCTTGTAACGTGTTACTACATGCCACCAAATGTTGATTCTTACATAAGTATACCTAATACTTTGTTAGATAGCTATTAAGAAGAGATAATTACGAGCATACCTTGAATAATTTAATTACTTACTGTGATTTAAAAGTGCCATGATGATTATAAGTAGTGTTTAACTAAATAAAACTGTTAATTATTTAATTTTTAAGTGTTGATTACTAAAAAAATGTATTTGAGTTGATTTTTGATAAGAATTACGTAATACTTACTTTATAAAGATGTCAATTTAAAAAAAAAAACAAAAAATAAATGATTAGAGGTATTATTGTCGTTTTTTTTTTGTCGTTACTACTTGCCCCGGTAGATGTTACAACTTGCCCCAAGCACGAGGTAAGTTGTAACACCGCACTTCTTCTAGAAAATAATTGATTGTAAAATAATGACCAATAGGTATGGTTTTATTTTCACTTGATTTGGTAGAGGAAGAGTTACAGTATTCATCCATCTTTATTTAGTAGAAATTTAATCAATAGATTTCAAGATATATTAGTTTTAATGAAAACTGTTACAACAAGCCCCTCGCTCCCCTAGTTGGAATCTGATTATTGGTTGTCATAGCTACGTTTGTGTTCTGAAATTCTAGTTTTAAAATTCCTAAAAGTTCTACCTATAATATAAATTTTATCACAGTTGTCATTACCACATTTTAATTCATAAACTCCTGATTTATTTAGCTTTGAAGATTTGTATTTGTTGTTTTTAATGAATTTGAATAAATTGTTATCGGTTTTGAAGCAAATATTCAAGTCTAAAGTTTCAAAAAATGATTTGATTTTCAAGGATGTTATTCCAAAGTATGTTAAGCTTCTAAATTGGTTATTTTTGTTTTTATCAGAAGGAAATACTTGTTCCAGAGTATGTTTTCGTATCTTTTCATTTATATTATTGTCTATTAAATTTGGATCGTAATTATTATATAACACCTATTTGTTTTATTATATTTAGTTCTTTGTTGTAATTGTCAATATTTAAAGGAACTGTTAAAAGTCTGCTAATTTATGACTGAATGGGTGGACTGAAATATGAATTTTAATCTTGCCATGCACTTTAGTCTGGATATTTTTTTATAATGAGAAATAATAATTGTTTCTTGGTGTAAAAACCGTTTATTATATTTGAATTATTTGAACAATATTAATGTCACAGGTCATTTTATATTCAAATTAATATTATGGGACTCAAAATTACATTCATGAATTATTCAACTTGATTTCAAACCAAATTGGTAAATTAAGCAATGCCCAGAATAATAGTTATAAGTATTTTATCAATACCGAGTGAACAAACATATTTTAAATTGACAATGTTCTTAATCGAGTACATCATTTAAATTATTTGAAATTTTGGCGGACGCGCAACCGGCGAATTCACCATAATTTGAAAAAAATTACGTATATCCAAATGTCGCTATTTCTTGCAGGAAATCTATCTGGGACTGCTCATTTTCACTCTTAACTTTGCTGTTGAGCATACTTCTTTTGAAACTGATAATTTCTGGTCAAAAAGGCACAAAATACCGCAATCTTGGATTGAAAGTACTCGTGAAAGTGGCAATTTTCTTCCTCCCGATCTAAGAATAGAAAATTTCTACGACACGGAAATTTCCAGTATTCGATAATAAACTTGGTAGGCTACCAGCCATTGTCAAAAGACAAATGGGCTCTAATTTGCATCGAGGAGTGATAACGTTCCTTTTTCGAACTATATATTTCATCAATTCCGAATTCCCATTCTTCCATTGGGAATTGTAGGATCGATACAACGAAATGTCAAATTTCAGTGTATTTTGTGGATAAATTTGTACAAAATTGAAAATTCCAGTTAAAAATTTGAAAATAAAGATACTTTTTTTACAGTATATTAATATTCGTTATACCTACATCCAATTTGTAACCCGACAAAACTGTTTTGAATACCTACTTCCAACATTTCCAGACGTTCGAACATTTTGTCGAATAATTAGGATCGCAACCACGGATAAGCATAACAAATGAATGAAATTGCTGCACAGCAAATCCTTTCACAGGACGATTTCGATGTATAAATGCATCTGTTTACATAAATATTATCATTACGTGGCTAATTTCGCTAAACATTGAAAAGCGGGTTATTAAATACAAATACAGTTGATAAATTCTCGTTTAGGTGCTTTCCAAAATATACAGGATGCTTATAAACAAAGTTTCATTAAAACTAATATATCTTGAAATCTATTGATTAAATTTCCACTAAATAAAGATGGATGAATACTGTAACTCTTCCTCTACCAAATCAAGTAAAAATAATACCATACCTGTTGGTTATTATTTTACAATCAATTATTTTCTAGAAGAAGTGCGGTGTTACAACTTACCTCGTGCTTGGGGCAAGCTGTAACATCTACCGGGGCAAGTAGTAACGACAAAAAAAACTACAATAATACCTCTAATCATTTATTCTTTGTTTTTTTTTTTTAAATTGACACCTTTCTAAAGTAAGTATTACGTAATTCTTATCAAAAATCAACTCAAATACATTTTTTTAGTAATCAACACTTAAAAATTAAGTAATTAACAGTTTTATTTAGTTAAACACTACTTATAATCATCATGGCACTTTTAAATCACAGTAAGTAATTAAATTATTCAAGGTATGCTCGTAATTATCTCTTCTTAATAGCTATCTGACAAAGTATTATACTTATGTAAGAATCAACATTTGGTGGCATGTAGTAACACGTTACAACAAGCTCCGGGATTTTGTTACAACTAACCCTTTGGTATGATTTTCAACATTTATCAAGATAACTATTTAAACAATTTAGCAATCATAAAAACTGTTACACATTATCAGAGATAGATAAATTTGAATGGAAATAAGATATAGAAAGTTTGAAATTAGTCAATATTGAATACGCAAACCGAAATTTTACGATAGTACAATTTTATATTACCTGGCAGAAATGAAGCACGTGCACACTTTCCCTCAAAGCACCGACCGGCAGGACATTGGCTATGGCAACATGATGCGGCGCGGTTTATAGGTTAAATCGAGACAAAGAAATACTTTAATAGCGTTTAAGATTCTAGTGAAAAGGGCCTGTTACTACTTACCCCTGTTACAACAAGCCCCTCGCTCCCCTAAACTGGATTTTAAACAATTTGTAGCAACGCAACACTAAGGTTCACCCTCTATATTAGATATATAGTCAACCAGTTTTGGTAATTTATAATTTTTGATTAGCTAATAATGATTTTTTATGGACGCACTGTATATATTGATAGTGTATAAGCTACTTGTAAACCTAAATTTTGAATATACACAAACGGCAGTTTTTTTTCAATTAAAAATTGGACCGATTAAACAAAACATGGACAACAAGTTTCTACAAAAACATTTAAAATGTTTTCAAAACTCGAAACTTTTTAATTAAAAATGAAAATGACCGGACAGAAACGTATTGTTGACACCGCTATACATCCTTTTGTTAAATAATACTTTGTAAAAAAAAGGATAAAAGAGAGTGGGATGTCGGACGCGATCTCTGTTAATTTATTACTTTTGCTACAGAGACATTTGTATGAATACTCGAAAGAATTTATGAAAATAATTTCCAAAACTTATTGTACAAACAAATGATGAATTTCCAATTTTTGAAAGTAAATTTCTCCAGCAATTTTTAGGACAATAAAAATCTAGGCAGTCGTAAATATTCTTTTAATGCAATAAAACGACCTTTTTGCTAGATAAATGTACTCGAAAATACCTGCACACGCATTTTTGCCTGCCAACATAGAGGGACTCTGCCAATATAACTGGGAATTCCCAGAGCTCGTTAATCGTGTACCTCCTAGAGGAAAAGCACCTAATTTATGTTACGGTTTCAACCTGGAATCGAGTTTTTACCATTTTTGACTGCACGGCAAACTTAACTTTATTTTTAACGAGAAAATATCGACTCAATCTCAAAGTTGGGGGAATTATCCCTTAATTAGCTCAAAAAAGCTGGATATTTTATAGCATAAAAGAAATATTTTGTTGCCTTTTGAAAAATTTCATCTAAAACTTTGAAATACCAAGAAGTTAGGTCCTTATCCATCCTCATTATTCTCTATATTTTTCCCTATTCCATATTCCTTCAAAATTTAACCTTTTTTCTTCCTTTCTTCACTTTATTCCTTCAAAATTTAACCTTTTTTCTTCCTTTCTTCACTCTATTCCTCGCCTATCGACCTGTTTTGACTCTCACCTCCCCAATTCAAACAATTCTCATTATTTCTTCGTCTTTTTTCGATTGATTCTTGTTATCGAGGTAGAAAAATTTCAAAAAGAAGATATCCAATTGAAATGTAGATAAAATCAAGCGAAGCCAATGTAAATAATGTTTCGCTGACTCATGAAACGAATATATTTTTAGAATTCAAAAGGAAACATTTTCCTGCAGTAGAGTATAGAGGAAACATAAGTTTAACTAGTTCCTTTCTATAAACACTAGGTGAGCTTCCGAATGGAGTGTCTAAATTGAAAAAGTAATTTATTTATGTCAGTTTGCAGAAGCTCTCAAAGGAAATTAAAAGTACCACTTGATAAAATAAAAGACACTTTGATAAATAGAAGAGTTTATTACCTATTTTTTATACATATGAGTTTTATAAACATTTATCCGTATACTACAAATGTTGTATGTATCAACAATATCCTCTCCTTCTTTTATATCATTTTTTTAAATAGAACCACCCTGTTTTTTCTATTTTAATGCATTCAGGGGAAAAAATAAGGCAAGTTCATGTATACTTTCCTATACCTAAACCTTACCGTTATCCAGATATTAAATGTTTTCTGTAAATTTTTAAAGATGCAGGTGTGGTCTAAATTTTGATACAAGCACTAAGAAATAAAAATTATTATGTGAATTTACTTTTAATACATGGTAAATATGACAAAGTTTTTACAAGAACATGTGCTTTATTTGAAGTAAGATATCCAGATTGACCGCGATCGAAAAGCACATTGTTAAAAGAATACTTAACAATTTGAAGCTATTCGGTTCATTTTAAGCAAAAGTTAATCGAGTTAAACCATTTGTGAGAATAATAAGATATGCTACAAAATTTTATGGAAAATTAAAAGCCAAAGAAAAATAGTCTGATGTTTTAAAGTAAATGTTCAAAATTGCTCCCTTGGACTTCAATGCAGAATGGGAATTGAAGGAATTTCGAACTCTTAGCTCACAATCTTCTCTAGATGTTAACTAATGTCAGTTAAATAAGTGTCATGCAAAGCCTACTAAAAGTATATTTGAAAAATTTAAACTTTTTAAAAATATAACAATTTAAATCTCAAATATCTCAGAAACGACTAAAAGTTGGAATAGGATTAATAAAAACAATTTGATTTGATTTTTTTTAGAGACAGGCGAAGAAAAAGACTTTTTTATTTCTTAGTGCTTGTATCAAAATTTAGACTACACCTGCATCTCTAAAAATTTACAGAAAACATTTAATATCTTGATAACGGTTAGGTTTAGGTATAGAAAAGTATTCATGAACTTGACTTATTTTTTTCTCCTAAATGCATCAAAATAGAAAAAACAGGGTGGTTCTATAAAAAAAAATGAAGAAATTTGATATTTATGAAGTTAAACTTTGAACACTTTTTATTCACACCCTGTATAAAATGGAAAATTTTTCAACATAGATTCGATTACGTTTGACCTTGCTTAAGGCAACCGAACAGAAACCATTTTCATATCTTCAAGGGTCTCCTCGTAAAAAAATAATTTATAGGGGTCTTCAACGGTCAAATTTTCTACAAAAAAAATCAATAACTCAAAAAGTGTGCATTTTTCGAAAAAAGTTTTTAGACAAAAGTATACTAAAATATTACGTAGATTTCAAAAATGTATTAATATACAGGGTGTTCTATCGGCCATCTTTGAAAATATTTTAGTTGAAAATTTCGTATCCGAAAACCCAAACGTAGAAATTTTCATGATTTTACTGTACGTATTTTGCCATAAACAGATAGTTTTCACTCGTCGTGGGACACCCTGTATATTCGTGCCTATACGTTATTGAAGCTTTATATAGCACTCATTATCATACATCTACACACTTTAGAGTGATTGCTATAGCTAGTTTTCAATGGAAACTCATCGAGTTGGGTATTCGATATTTACGTTGGATATAAACGAGTGAATACAGTACAGTGCTCGCTCTACCGTGAATTTGTAACATGTGTGTTCTATGGATTAAGTAAAGGGTCAATATTTTGTGGCGATGTTTCATAGATTAAAGCTGCATTTATTTTATATATAAAAAGGTTCAATTTGACAAAATACGTGACTAGAGACAGTAAACACATGTTTTTGACGAGTGAAATAGTATATTTGTTTTACAACCTCGATAACATTCTATAGAATGTGATTTATGATCGAAATATCGATCTTCCTTGACAGCATGTGAATATTCCTGATATCTTAAGGAGTATATCGAGACACATGTATAATTATCAAGTATTTGTCTTGTTAGTTATGTAAACTTTCATGTTTGTATGTCCAATTGAGAATGATTAATGACCGATTGGAGCTGAGTTGGAACCATTTTTGCTGCGTCTTGCTGCTCTTACCAACATAATATCAGTTATTCTATATAAAAGAAGAGAAACAAGAGAACACAGATAAAGATTTCATCGATGGAAATTCTTCTTACAACACATTTAGTCGATAACCCATAAAAAGAGAGAATTGGTTTTCAGAATATTCGATTATGACGTGGGTAATTTGAGCCGAAACATGCAAAAAGCTTTCAATTTTCATTGTTTTCAATTTCCACAAAAGTTTACAAAAGACTTGAGATCCGCTAACGGAAAAGATACAAAACTTCGGTACTTTAGTCACATTGAAAAATGTTGTGAGTGGTTTGATTTCGAAACTCCATGGTAACAGTTGTCACTGTCAATTTAGCATCACAACAATAGTATAAGTGAAAGTGCGTTGAGGATTTTCTATTATAGTAAATGGATGTATCACAGCTCCAGGTAAAGTGAAAAACTTGATAATGTATGGAAGTTGAAGTTATAATTTTCAGATTTTGGTGAGTGATTATGAAATATTAGTAAACGAACTCACCAAAGAATTGAAGTCTGTGAAAGCGGAGCTGGAAGAACTTAAGATAAAAGTACCTTCAATATTAAATGAAAACCAAAGATTAACAGAAGAATTGAAAGAATTAGTAAGTTTGAAAAAATCTAAAGATTCTCAAATAGAAAACAATTTAAGATCCCAAATAGATCTGGTGTTGAGCGAAAAGGAGCAAATAACAAAGTTGTGGAGAAAAGCTGTAAAGTCTGTAGAAAGTTTAGAGAAAGAAGTGGATTTATATAAATCTGGTAGTGTAGAATATATCCCGAAACAAGAATTTTTAAGAATAAAAAATTCCCATGAAGATACTATTAATAAGTTGAAACAAGAAATAAAAATCCTTCAAAATGAAACAGAATCTAAAAGATTTGAGGTGCAAAATTTATTAAAATCTTCAGTGAATAGTAGTGAAGCTGTTAAAAAATCTGAATCTAAAGTTAGTAACTTACAAGATTCGGTTGAAGATTTAAAAAAAAAGTGTAAAGAAAAAGAAGGTTTGTTAAAAAAAGTGATGGATCAAAATAATGAATTCAGAGAGAAGGTAATAGAAGCTATAGAAATTGTTCAAGCTGCTTTAAATGAAAAAGATGCTTCTTTACTTCGAGAAAGTAAAATAAGGGAAGAAATGAATAGAATGAATAAAGAATTTGATGGTATTATAAAAGAAATACAAGAAAAATGTAAATATGATATAATTAAAGTTAAAGAAGAAGCTGAAAATAAATATAAAGATTATATAAACCGTCTTAAGAAGGTAGAAGAAGAGTTGAAAGAAAAATTAGTGAAAATTGAAAAGCTTGAAGAAAAAAATATAATTTTACAAAACGAAATTGATAAATTTTCAGCTGGGGGTATTATTACAGAAGAAAGTAAAACTTCGAAATTATTAATATTGGAGAAAAATTTAGAATCTACTTTTCAAAAGCTTTTATTATCGGAAAAATTAAATATTCAGTTGAAATCGGAATTTGAATCTGTTAAAAATGATCTAGAACAAATGGTGGGGTATTACGAGAGGGTTTTGAAAACTAAAGATCTTGAAAAATTGAGTTTGCAAAATATAAACAACCAACAACAATCTATAAACAAAGAAAACGAGTTGAAAATAAAAAGTTTGGAAGATGAATTGGAAATAAAAAGGAATCAATGGGAAAAGGATTATGAAAAGTGTATAGAAAATCAAAATAAGTTGATAGTGAGTTTTAATATTGAAAAAAATGAAATTGTTGATGATTTTAAAAAACAACTTGAAGAATTAAACAATGAAATTGTTGTAAAAGATGAGATAAATAGAAAAATAATGGACGAAACGAAGGAAATTATTTCCAAATTGGAAAATTTATCGAAAAATTTAAAAACAGAATCACGAAAATTAAAAAAGGAAAATAAAATACTCAAAGAAGAGCTGGAAGTTTATAAAAAAACCTTGCATCAATACTTAGGAATATTAAATATGCTAGCGGTAGATGTAAATAAAATAAACGTACTGTATAGTAATCAGGAAAATTTACCAAACATACTTAGCTGACAATTACTGGACGCAGTATCTAAGAAGACAAAAATAAAGTATGTTAAAATCAAAGGATTCAGTTACAGATCCAGAAAAGTCAAGACAAATAATGGAAGCAAAAATAAAAATAAATGTAAATGTTTTAAAATTACTTGCAAGAGTAAAGAAGTTGTATAGATTGTATTTTTCTTTGGAAAAACTATGTATAGACAATAATTCGTAAGCATATATTTCTATAACTTGAATTTAATAAGAAAAATTTGTTTAATAATATCAATTTTCCAAGACAATATAACTATATAGCATTAAGAACTCCTCCATAAGGTTTAAGTTACCAAAAGAGATCGTGAAAGTCTTTTAGCAATAACCATTGTATACGACTCGCGTCTGGGTAATCCCTTAATGAAACGTAGTTCACAGTTTCTACTTACTTTGGAAACTTCAATAAAGAAAACGAAGAAGAAAATAAAGTAAAAATTTGTCCTTCACAAGAAACTAACCCTCATAAACTTGCTTACATTCCAGTTTTTTTGTGTTTTATGCTTGGAAAATGCAATTCTTATCTTAGAAGACATTCCATAACTTTACGTGGAATGCATTTATTTTCACCTGGAGGAGGTAGGTAGCCGGAAGAAGATGGAAAACTCTCTGAGGAATTAGTGAGACGAGTAGAATAACTTGAAGAATTTTCGCTTCTAGCTTTGTTAGATTTTACAGAAAATTAGCTATCTTGTTTTAAAATGTATTTTGGAATTTGGATAAAGTTTCTGGGACGAATAAAAATTTAATTTCAAATTTAAAGTGAAAAGTTTAATATTAAATTCAAAACATTGGAGGTAGTGGCGAAAATTTTCTGTCAATCTATCAATATAAACTCGAAAATATTTGAATTGAGGAAAGAAAGGTGGACATGTCGCCAAGAAAACTCCTGCAAAGGGTCATAAGACTTGCAGGAATCTTAAATATTTGCAAAAAACTTCCAAAAACACCCCAGCTTGAACCAATTAAAACTGCAACAAAACACTAGAATGAACAACAAAGTAGGGGATCGAGGGGCTTGTTGTAACAGTTTTCATCAAAACTAATATATCTTGAAATCTATTGATTAAATTTCTACTAAATAGGGATGGATGAATACTGTAACTCTTCCTCTACCAAATCAAGTAAAAATAATACCATAACTATTGGTCATTATTTTACAATCAATTATTTTCTAGAAGAAGTGCGGTGTTACAACTTACCTCGTGCTTGGGGCAAGTTGTAACATCTACCGGGGCAAGTAGTAACGACAATAATACCTCTAATCATTTATTCTTTGTTTATTTATTAAATTGACATCTTTCTAAAGTAAGTATTACGTAATTCTTATCAAAAATCAACTCAAATACATTTTTTTTAGTAATCAACACTTAAAAATTAAGTAATTAACAGTTTTATTTAGTTAAACACTACTTATAATCATCATGGCACTTTTAAATCACAGTAAGTAAGTAAATTATTCAAGGTATGCTCGTAATTATCTCTTCTTAATAGCTATCTAACAAAGTATTATACTTATGTAAGAATCAACATTTGGTGGCATGTAGTAACACGTTACAACAAGCCCCGGGATTTTGTTACAACTAACCCTTTGGTATAGTTTTCAACATTTATCAAGATAACTATTTAAACACTTTAGCAATCATAAAAACTGTTACACATTATCAGAGATAGATAAATTTGAATGGAAATAAGATATAGAAAATTTGAAATTAGTCGATATTAAATACGCAAAGCGAAATTTTACGACAGTACAATTTTATATTACCTGGCAGAAATGAAGCACGTGCACACTTCCGCTCAATGCACCGGCCGGCGGGACATTGGCTATGGCAACATGATGCGGCGCGGTTTATTGGTTAAATCGAGTCAAAGAAATACTTTAATAGCGTTGAAAAGGGCCTGTTACTACTCACCTCTGTTACAACAAGCCCCTTGCTCCTCTACTGTGGAAAATAAGCACCGTAATTCACAAATTTAGACACGTTATCGAAAGAATCAGAATTAACTTTTTAAGCGAATTTAACGAAATTAAAATTACAAAAATTCAGATGCAGCTTGTTACCAAAAGCACCCATTTTTGAAATTTCACCCCGAATCGCTCACAGAATTTTAAATAAGGCGATAAATGGCAAAAGTAAATTCTCATTTGCAAGCTTAATTTCAGATGACACTTTAATCTGTTGTTTTAACGGGCCAAAGTACAAGGGACCTTTTGCATTTATTCGCCTTTAGTCAGCTCGTGAATGCCAAACTTGGGTTTGTCTTTGTAATTTTCTTAAAAGGAAATCATTATGTCGCTCGAACTATGCTAATAGAAAATTAACTGAAAGATTATGCGGATGCCATGGTAAGATATTAACTACTAATATTCATTTTATAAAACACTGCGGGGTTATATTCGATTTTACAGTGTATACAATGAACTTAGTATAGGGATTCACAAGTTATTAAGGTAAATTATTTGATTTACACTGAAAAAACACATGAAATTGTTCTAAAGAAGACAATTTAATCCAATCATCCAATCCAGGGTCTACAGCACTTAGCCAACACGTGACCCATTGTACATCCTCCCGAAGAGTTGTCCTACTGGGTCAACAGTTTCATCTGTATAAAGATGTGTCCACTAGCTCCATGGTATGGAGGTGTTTCCTTAGTTGTTAAACGTGGCTATTTTCTGACCATAGCCAAATATTTCTTCGATTCCAGCTTCCCAGGGTCGTCCAGAGTGCTTCTAGCAAGACTGCTTCCATCGATTCCATCCCATTTCTTGAGAGATTGAGCAAGGGCTAGTTTTTGCTACTTTAAAATGGAATTCCACACAGTAAGAAACCAAAATGTAAATTAATCAAGACATACTTTTTTCTCAGACTTAATTAGCAATACATTTCTTGGTTGAACTTAAACTAAAGTTAAGTTAGAGCTAGAGTGACGTTTAATAAGCCATTTAGTCCTAATATTGGCTAGGAGATGCCTTGTGAGACGTTCGCAGCTACGTACTTTTTGTCGTAGTGTGCAACTTTCTGAATATAGTCACGACAGGATTTAATTTAAGTTTGAAGTTTCGGGTTTTGGATCAATAAACGTTCAAAAGTTACTGAAATATCACAATAAGGGAAATTTGATGAATTTTCTACTTTTGGGTTGCTAAAACATACTTTCCTCCCTCGTTTGGTAATCATATAATTGGTTTTTTTTTTCGGCAAGGTAGGGTTGTTTCAAAAACGACTGTGATGGATAATTTTTTTTTTAAATTCAAAGTGTTCTCCAGCAATTACGTGTAATCGAAAATGCTACTCGAATACTTGATGGATTTTCGGTAGGTTCATTTGAAAAAAAAAACCTTTTACTTGTGTAGAATGCCTATATTCACTTGGATGATTCCAAAACTTCTTCCGCGTGAATAATAGCACTCGTTGTAGAATATATTATTAAAAATAAACATTTTCCCTCGTTCTACAACTCTGCATCAGTTTTCGCAAACCAAAGAAGTCGTCAAATCTAAATTTCCCATCATTGGTCAGCCCTTACTGTACGTGACTATTGAGATTTTGACCCGGCTAGAAAATGTTTGGAGTTTGGAGTTCTGTTATCCTCGAGTTCGACTTTTTCGACTTCCTTATTTATTTACCCAATTTAAAACTGCAAAGTTACGCTTGTTCTGTTAAAGATATTGGAATAAACTTATCAAATTATAAGATTGTCTTTATAGATCGAGAAGTTCCAATTTAATAGAAGAGTACAATAAGCGTATGCAGGCTTCAATTTAAAGGTAAATGTTATTTTTCCATCCAGTAATCACCCTGGTACCTACTGTGCTCTAGGATTCTGGAGTGCTTTGCAGCTGGAAAGTATTTTGGAGGTTTTTTCTTCCAAGCCTTCCTCCTCCACTATTTTGAGCTTATTCAGGTGCCCATTCAGGTGACAATGTCTCGTTAGGATCCCTGTTAAAAGTCAGCGCAGTTTCACTTTAACTTATGCATTCATTTGATTGTCTAAGCCTTACTGGATCTTCCCAATGGTCATGTCTATACTCTTTTTCTCGGCTTTTTCTACTTCTTCCAATATATTACATTGGGGTTGATTCCGCAAAAGGGTTTAGGCCTCATTAAAGGTATTTCAGTCCCCCTTTTTTTTTGCTGGTATGGATATTACAGATATTAATGGGGGAAAATACAGGGTGCTTTATATATCAGAAGCAGCGTGACAAATTTGTGTGATTAAACTGGGCTTAATAAAATCGCTGCATCTGAAAATTCCTTTATGACATCTCTGAAAGTATATGAAAATCGTTGAGAAAACCTATACACGGTTCTGATATTATCGAAATTCTCGACATGCCGCATTTTCCAATATCCAGTGAGTTGGTTTCTTTAAATTCAACCTTTAGTTTCGGCTTTCCAAAGCCCTTAGGTCAACAAATCGTTTTATTACCGAGAGAGAACTTTATTTTTGGTTATGATAACCTCTAAAGTCTATAGTTACCGCCAACTTATTTGACTTCAAGGAATACATCGAAAAGTTTAGAACGGGTGATTTTCTATTTGATAGAACATCAAAATGAGGTTCTTTCTTTTGGAGAAATTCTAATAATTTCCATTTAAACTTGAAAATAAACTGCAGCTGTCGATATTACATGAAATATGTATTTTTGCAAATAAAAAATGTTTCCCTTTTAAAAATTACATGGTACTTTAGAAGAAGAAAAAGGATTCCTTGTCAAAAATATCATCATACGCCTGTGATGGGAGAACATTATTTGTCCAAATAAAAATTTCACGATGAAGAAGTCCATTTCTGTGGACGACAATCTCTACAATCGACAATCGACCTGGAAGCTGTAGCCATCGAACCATTCAATGAAAAAGAAAAATTCCTTTTACATCTGAACGTCTTTAACGAGAAGGAACCAGTTTGTTGTTTCAGATCGCTTTTGAATGGTAATTACTTGACAAAAACCAGCGACGCGTAACCTATATAAATCTTCAAAAATACCTATAAAAATAGTGTAGAATTTTTTTAGGGGAAAAAAGTTTAAAAAATAAAGTCTAACGGCTGTCTCAGTTGGCAACGTGCATAGAATATCGAAGCTGTAGCCAAGCAGCTCGGATTACACGACATTATGTCAGAATTAAACTGATAAGGCTGGCTAGGTTCGATGTCAAACACCATCCGGCCTGAAATAATATGAAAAATTGTGAAGGGAAGTTTTTATTATACGTTTCGCTTATATACAGTGTGAGACAAAAGATATAAGGATGGTAAATGGGAGAAAATATGTTTTTTTAACTTTAGTTTCAGTAATTAATGAAATTGTTATAATTTTGACACTTGAGAAAGATTTAGAGATGATTGGACATTAATAAATATAAAAATTAAGGTATTTATCTATTTATTACATCTGCATCATTTTATTCATCTAAAATGAACATATTTAAAAACAAACATCGTGTTCAATTCGGATAAAACAGAAAATTTAAAGAGATTTATGAAGATTGCTTAGTTTTCGGTGCCAAATACTGGCGGTGTTCAGAAGGCACGAAGTCAGTATTTTTAAAAATTCATCCGTATTCGTAGCAAAAATAATAAAAACTGAATCGATTTCTACTACAAAAGACAGAAAGCGAGAAAGTGCACAATGTTCGTGTATAAAGGTAGTTTCAAAGTTGTTTAAAAGAAATCTGAAAGAGTGCTATGAAATACATTTTCTTGGATAAATGAACTTTGAAAGAACGGGCTCTAAAGAAATCTGTTTTAAGATGAAAAATAGAAGTTAAAATATATATAGGATTTTCTAGAATGAAATAATGAGGTTCTAAACTTAATAAATATCCTTTTCGATTCCTCCAATGTTAATTATTAACATTTCCCTCATGAATATATATCTATCTATCTGTTTATTAACCAAGGAGTTGCTTTGAAGTGATATTGGGTAGAGAATATGCGGGGTTAATTTCCCCTAACTAGAACTGTAGTATAGCAGTACAATGCTGAAGAAAATGGAGTCGAACTGGCATAATTATCAATCCGTAGAAAGGGAATATAATTGTACATGACTTGATGCCTCTATAATTACAAAATTTTCGTCTAATATTGTGTGTATCTTTTTTATTGTGTAATATTTAAGTTACAGCAGAGTATCAGCAAAGGATTTTTCTTGTTTTTTGCAATAAAATGATAGAATGGATTGGTAGTTTGGTAATTCTTGACGTGAGATGTTTTTGGAGTACTAAATATAGAAAACTTTGTATTTAAAATATGAGAGTCAAAAATTCACCAACAAAGAACAACAAAATTATAAATACCATGTCAAATAGTACAATTTATCATCTCATTTAAAAATACCTTAGTGCAATTCATTTCTGTTCATTAATCTCTGATCTCTGCTTATGTTTCCCAACTTCCAGCTCTTGTTACCTCCAACTTCTAGAGTTTAATTTCTCAGAAAATACGTTGGAATGAGCGTATAGTGTTGCGTCTTAATGTAGACTTATTTTGAATTAAGGGTACGTTTACATTTAAATTAAAAACTAAGATCTATGTACCAATTTCAACATTTTAAAGACAAATCCAAAACATAAACGCTAGGATTGTGATAATTTACAAAAATAGAGTGGGATTTGAATATATTATTTCGGGAAAATACTATGAAAGATATAAAGTTTTAGCTTTTATTTAAATTTTTAACGTTAAAAAAACAAAAATGAATATTCCATTGGCAACATTTTGTCGTTTATTTCTCAGTAGGGTAATAAAAAAAATTGAGAAGAACAAAGATAAAGAGTTTATTAGTTATTCTGAATAGTTTCATGTTTTTAATTTGCGCATACAATGGAACGTGGATATTTTTAAAAGTGGAATCTTTATATATGGCTGTATAGTTGACATTTAAATGCATTTTAAAGGAATATAATTCAAAAATATCCTATCTCCAGAAGTATCTTTGCAAGCACAAAATATTATCAGTAATAATATAACAAGAGAGTGAGAATATATTGAAAATAATTTGACAGATTTTTTGAAGACTATTTGCAAATGGCAATAAGCTTGAACAGAATCTGTCAAATTATTTTCTAATTTATGGAACTCGTGAGTTATAGTTGACTAGATTATTTTTTGATTCATAAATTCTTTGGTGAAGATCTTAAATTGTCTCCATAGACACTGATTTTGATCCTTTTTTTGTCGGAAAGGATAATTTGCAGAGATAATCGCTTAATATACGATTACATTCACATTCTAGATCATTTTTCTGTATAAAGAAGATTAAAATTTTCAAATTATCGATAATGGAAACAAGATTAATATTAAACCGAGATAATGAAACAGTGCAAATTGATATAAATATTTGTTGATTTACTGTTGCATGACCAGTTGTATTAATTTGAAATGTATTGCGGTTATATATATTTATATTAGAACAGAATATTGCAGGTTTATATATGATGCAATAGAAATTAAATAAAATATTGATATTTACATATTGAGAGTGATTGAAAATTCAGGAACATTATATAGTGAGGTTTTCAATAATTTAATTTAATATTTCACGTGAAAAATATATTATATTTTTTCCTTTACTTTACACTATACAATCTCGACACATCCCTATAAAAAAGATGTAAGACAAAACGACATCTATAGAATTGAAATGGGAAAACACCTATATGTACTTTTTCCACTCGAAAATCACTTATTGAATTGACAGTTGCAATGTATCAGAACTTCAACTTTACAAAGAAGACTTGGAAGTAAAGAACTCGATAAATATTTGAAAATTCTTTCAATACAAAAAGATAGATTGGTACGTTAGATATTTTATAAAGATAAACAATTCTACATTCAATTATCACTGATACATACAGAACAAAGATAAAGGATACAGAAGACAAATGATTATCATAATGTCGAATAGTCTAGCAGCCATTAAAGCACTAAGCTCTTGTGTAATCAGTTCCAAAATAGTGTGGGAATGCCTGATGTTTATTGGTAGAATCCTTCTCAATTTTCTTTAATTTTAACAAAAGTTTCGGTTATAACTGGCCTATTAATTGGTTAAAATCAGTTATTCACAAATGATTACAAGTTAGAGAAACAAAATATAGTTGTTAAAGGATGAATAAACAAATGATTTTGACAAAACAACATAAAATCAAATTTTAATGAACACTTCTTTAAAATGCGCTGCAAAATAATGAATAAGGAAAGAATTTCTTGATGAATTTCCAGTAAGTAGGTGAAAATTGAATTAAAATTGAATTTTTCATAGCTCACGAAAAACCAATCGATGTCCTAATTAACAAAGAAATGGACTTTGATTGGAGAAAGTTCAGAGTTAATTGGAAATTGTAATTTGAATTTTATATTGTAGCAGCTGATTTTCAAAAAAATGCTACAAATTGTCTTAACTCAGTTTATTTTTTTTATATTATAAAAAATACGGTTTTAAAGAAGATGAAAAGTAAGGGAAACAAAGATATTCGCAGGAATCCAACATTTTTTCTGGATTTCTATCATAAAAAATTACAGAAAATGACCAAAGGAAGCGCGATCTTCAAACGATAATACGTTTGCCTCAACATTATTTTTCCTCAGTAAATTATCGTCTTCAATGTTGATTTTTCTCTTTCTCCAGATAACATTGGAATTTTTTCTCTAATATAAAGGGAAAAAGATGCTTTAGGGCGTACTAAGGGTGTAATATGAGAAATAAAAAGATCTTCCTCATGCGACTTTAATAAGAGAAATGTTTTTATTACAATTGCAGTCGAAATATTTTCACTTCAACTGTGAAAATATTCTTGGCAATAGTTTCCAGTAGGATTTCATCCAGGAAGCAGAGTTTCACGAGGCTTGTAATTCCTAAAGAATAAAAATTCATTAATTCAATTGTACAGTTGTAATTTTTCAAGTTATCAATTAATGACCTTTAGCAACTGAATTTTTATTTTGTGTTTCAGTGATGGCTGGAGTTGGAGTGGAGTTATCCTTTCACAGACACCAAATTGGTTATTACATAATGTAAGTACAAATATATATTATTCATCAACTCTAAACTATTATTTCTTGTTGGATTTGATAATTATTGGCAAATTGATTGGATGTAAATGAAAATGTCATGTATAATAACTAGGCTGCTGCAAATATACATGATTATGATCCAAATTGAGAGAGTACAGATACGATATTGGATCCGAATTTGTGGAAAATCTCGCACGGCTCAATTTGACGAAGGCAGGAACGGTTTTGGTAAAAATCATGTGTCGAAATGGAGTTTTATTTGTCAAAATGTTTCTTTCTTTTGTTGAAAATTGTTAATAGACTTCCAAATTATAGAGAAACCTGTTTTTTGTGATAATTTGTTCGAAATTTATCCTAGAAATTGCAGGAGTTTTTTTTGGAGGATGGAGAGTTTGTTGAAATTCATTTTTGAACACGTTTTTGCAATTAATTCAAGTATATTTTCACTGAAAATGGTTCTACAGGGTGTTTCAAAAAAAGGTAACACCGTCTCTATGATAGGTAAAAAACTGAAAAATAATTGGGGTTTGCTCAGTAAAATTTTTTTCTAACGCCATCCGTTTTCAAGATAAAGGGCGTTGAAGAAAATAAAAAATTACACATTTCTTACGATTTTGCCGAAACTACTGGCACCATTGTAATGAAATTTTATACGAATATGTTTTGGAAGCTGATATATCCCATGAATTTGTTTTTATAACTAACTCTCATAGAGGGCGCTAGTTACACGATTCATACAACGTATTATTCAACATAACTTTTTTTAGGGTAGAATTATTAGTCAAAACTCCAAGTGAACATAAACATCGTTTAATTTTACACCAAAAAGGTACTCTTGGTAAAACTCGATATTATGTACCGTTTTCGGAATATTTTGATTTGAAAATTATGGAGTAATAACCGCTCCTGGTATAAACTAATGATAATCAATCAATAAATGTCAATTTTACATGGCAAACTTAGAGAAAAGCGAACTTTATACCAGTTTATACCAGGAGCGGTTATTACTTCATAATTTTCAAATCAAAATATTCCGAAAACGGTACATAATATCGAGTTTTACCAAGAGTACCTTTTTGGTGTAAAATTAAACGATGTTTATGTTCACTTGGAGTTTTGACTAATAATTCTACCCTAAAAAAAGTTATGTTGAATAATACGTTGTATGAATCGTGTAACTAGCGCCCTCTATGAGAGTTAGTTATAAAAACAAATTCATGGGATATATCAGCTTCCAAAACATATTCGTATAAAATCTCATTACAATGGTGCCAGTAGTTTCGGCAAAATCGTAAGAAATGTGTAATTTTTTATTTTCTTCAACGCCCTTTATCTTGAAAACGGAAGGCGTTAGAAAAAAATTTTACTAAGCAAACCCCAATTATTTTTCAGTTTTTTACCTATCCTAGAGACGGTGTTGCCTTTTTTTGAAACACCCTGTATTAATAAATATTGTGTTGTACTTGAGTCGCCTCTGTAGTGAAGGCTGACTTTACGCGAAATCTGCTAAAAGAAAGGTCGATTTGGCGCGTGATTTTGGAAGATAGATAGGTTCTGTGAGATTAGTTTATCTGAATTGGAAGATTGTAACGAGGATTGGGATGAATGTGGAAAAAAAGTCGATACCTGGAATTGTGGAGATGAAAAAGAAATCGCTATACTAGAACACAAAAACGGAAAATTGTCCTTTTTTTACGGAAAAATCCGGCTAGGGAAAATGGACGATTCGAGAAAGCGTCGTATCTAAAATAACGTGAGATATTATAAGGAATGATTTATATTTTGATTTACGTGAGTTGAAAGAAAACTTTAATAAAATGTACAAGTTTTTTGGGTGACTTATAAAAGGAATTATATCAGAAAAACAGTAAATTATTGAAAGATTAAATATTGTGGTTGAATTCCCCAAAAATGTACAACAATTAAACTGAAACTTTGGTATATACAAGGTGTTAAAACTTTACGTATCTGCAATGTTTGTTGAACGTATTTATCCATCGTTATCCGATTTTAATAATGTTTAGAGTAAGTAAGAGAAGCGAGATCTCGTTTAAATCGGCTTTTCAAGAGGAAAATCCAGAATTTACGACTATCTTTTATTTTTACCCTGACAACGAGAACGGCAAATTGCAATAACAAGCTTTTCACTGAAATATTACTTTTCTTACAAACGTTTCGGTTGAAATTACGCTACTTTAGATAAATAATCGAATGCAGATGGACGTCTTCCAATTATTTTGTTCAGTATATAGTTTTTTTAATACAGCAACTGTATAAATAGGTTGAAATTCCATTTATTTGAGTGTATTTTGAGCAGTGTGGGGTAATTTACCAACTTTTCAAGTCTATTCATCTAATTTTTTATAAAAAAATATGAAATATTTACAAATTATTAGCACAATTTCGTTAACAGTCAGCCCAGAAGAGTTTAGACACCTTGTATATGTCCAGTTTCCACTAAATTTATTTTTTTTTTCATTGAAAAACCATTATCTTCGAATACAGTGATCTATAGAGAATATTTCAACAGCTCTAGATGATTTTCCGAATGAAAACAACGCGAAAAGGCAAATCCCGAGGGAAAGTAGGGAACGAACATTTTCCGGTTTTAATTTCAACGTTTACCGTTTGTTTTGAATTTCTTGTTTGTAAACGGCCGGAATTTGTAACGGAAATGCCGACTGTAGTACTAATTATTGTGAAATTATTAAAGGTTTTTTGTGAAATTTTCCCCTAGCTATCAATTGGTGAAGACTAGAACGTTCTAATTGTACAATTTGTTAAATTGGACCTTTGACAGTATACTCTTTAAATTCCAGTTCAATATATTCATAATTTTGAGTCATAATTCCAATTTTTGTCTTTGTTACATAACTTTACTGTAATTCAAAATAAAATTTAATCATTTTCTTTATTGCAAAATGTAAAATGCATCATTCAACTGCCTTTTTAGATATAAGGATATTCAAAACTTCAAGTTTCTCAAGACAGAGGGATAAAGAAAAGGCACAGCCGAGTGCAAACTTTTAAATTTAAAGATCCTTTTGAGATTTCTGCTATTGTCAGAAAACCAAAGAGGATTTTTGATGTCATTATGATGCTTAGACTTGGGATTGTTCCTCTTGTTACGTTGTTGTAAAGCAAATATGAGTAGATATTGAAAATATCTTTACTTATCTCATCTTTGGAGGAAATATTTTACCTTTTTACATATTTTTTATACTTTTGTATGAGAAAAGTTCTGCTTTTCTGTGCTTTTCTGTGAGATTTCTTTTGTTATGTTTCTTTTTCACGCATTTTTTTGTAATTCCCGAGAAAAATTAAATAAACTGAAGCCGCAAAAATAAAGAAACTTCAAAAGAATGAAGGAAAAACCATGAAGTAGCCTTGCCTTATTACAAGAAAACTTTTCTCCGATGATTAACATTAAAAATATATCAATTTTTATGTTTTTCTTCATAAGTTTGTTATTTTGAAAATGATATTTCAACTTTTCCCATATTTCCGGATAATAATTTTGACAAAAAACTGTCCTCATAAGTTGTCACGTAATCTCGAAACCCTAGAGAGCATCTGAATCGTTAAGTTGGACACTTGCCCGAACGTGAAATTGTTAAATTGCTCTGAGATCAAAATGTCACACCGACAAAGATTTATACGGCAATAAGAGGATGTGAAGAGGGTATACATTACTCTAATTTACTCATATTTCGGTAAAAACGCAGATTTCGAACTCTTAACAAAAAAAAACAAATGTTTTAAATGAATTTAAAGTGAAATTAAAATTCTTAATGTATAAAAATCGACATTGTACTCGAAACTTTGATAAATTTCCATTTTAGAGTGTCGGCAAATGAAAAGTGGAGTGGCCCGCAGCATGCGGTGAGAGAGTGGCTTGGTTTTAGTGAAATTTTGTCTCGTCAAAATGACCACAATCAACTTATAAGCTCACTCACCCTAATAAGTTACCATCCATAATAAAATTTAATATACTCTTTATAGGAATGAACTTTATTTTCTAAATGACAAGCCACATTTCATAATAATGGTCCTTGGAGCCGGATAAGATAGTTTCATATATAAATGCGGAAAAAGTAAAGACACTGTAATATTGAATATCGAAAATGACGAATGAATGAATTTAAATGACTGTCATTTATCATGAAATTCCGTCTACAGTTTGTGTTGGAAATTTCCATCGCCTTTTCATCTGCATGTTTGCTAAGGTAACATACGAGAAACGACGCCAACTTGATTGGTGATGTTTTATGCATGTGAGGATATCCACCTCGGCGGCTGACGTGCAAACAAGGAAATGTGGAAGTAAAACAGATGGGTGCCAACTAGATCGGACATAGCCATCGCGCGCTATTCGACATCGGAATTTCGAATTGGTCTCGATGACAAATGGAAAAATTTGAATTTAGGTTGATTTCGATGAGAAAAATTAGTTTTTACAGGAAAAATATTGAGAAAAACTTAAAATTCATAAAAACAGGACTATTTTAAAAAATGGTGAGCGCGCCGGGAAATATTTTTAAAATTTGGCGAATGCGCCGGGGTTTCAATTTTCGGCGAAACATACGTTTTCTTTTCTTATTGAACGCTATTCAGAAAAAAATATACAGTATTGATGGATTTCCGGTTGGCAACATTGAAATCGCCATACCATTCTAACGCGTATCAAATATAAATGATATTAAGGCTATATTCGCTTATGTTGATGTTTAATAAATGGTTCATTCGATGTCTGTTGCCTGGTGTCTCCAATTTGGTTACTATCTCGTTCAGTAGTGAATTTATTATGATACAACCTCACACTAGCAGACAGTTATCAATAATGGGAGATAATATCTAAACGTCTGTTCCTGACAGATGCTAGTGAATACATTAATTTCAAGTTTTGATTATTGGGAAGACATTTCCTTATCCGATCAGGATAATAGAATTGCCCTCTATCGTGTTATAGTGGAGGGTAAAAAGGGACAAACCACTGAAGGAAGTTCCTTAGGTTTGTGTAATTACTCGAAGCCGAAGTCGAACTTTCTGTCCCCTACCGGGACATTTATCACTTTGGATTGGAATTTAAGGATCTGCTTCCTTCTTCACAACATATGGTACACGACGGTAACTTAATGAAAGTTCATTTGTCCTTTACAAAACGGGATAGAGAGAACCTTATACTAGTTCTGTCAAATGTCAAATGTCAAATGACATTTGACATAACTAGTGACTGAATAACATAAATGAAATGGTGACATGCCAAGAGTTCCTAGATTTTTTGGCCACTGATATGTTTAGTATTCAGTTAAAAAGTCATTTTAAATTTCAAGATATTCCCTTCGGGGGTGTATTCATTATTTTAATAAAGCAATATAGATGTTCGCAATGATAAAAAACATGCAAAATCTTATGTTTTAAATAGTAGATCTTAACTGTCATTCTTGTCAGAAAAAAAAACACTTTTTGTTGGCCACAGTGACCTCAAACTGAACTCTTCTATTCCAGTAGTTTGTTAACAACATTAAACTCTATTAGTCGAAGTAAATAAAGTACATAATCTCCTTTAATCTTAGTTAAACTTTTCTTGAATTGTATTTCTTATTCTTAGAAATTTTGTTTGAGAAAATTAAACTCACAGATATCTTGTAAAGAAAATTAAGTTCGTGGAAAGATATTTCACTTGTCTTAATTTCCTTCAATAATATTAAGTTTTTTTCAGAGTTTTTCCGCCACAAAATTTCTTGAAAAATATCTTTATTATTTATTATTAGATAAGTAAAGTCTACCATCAAATACATATGTTACTTCTCCTTTCAACAACACTCCATTAACGAACAATGTGGTATAGCTAAAGTTTCTTCTTTAGGCTTTCTATACCTTCAACACATCCCTTCAAAAGCTTTTAATTATGTGTTAATGGCTAGTTCCGAAGTTGCTACTTTCTATGTTATAATGAAAACTTTCCCTCAACAACCTCTACCTAGTCTTCTAACGTGGGAGGTAGGTTATCTGCTATACAAAGCCCATTTATTTTTCAGACTCTTTTTTCTTGTATTTAAAAAATATATAACGAATTCACAATGAGTAGAGTCGTTTTAAACTTTTATTAAAAACGATTCGCCACCATCCTTGCTTAAAGGATCATTACGTATTCCATTATAGGTTTGCGTGGACCTCAAAGTGGCGCTTGCCCTGACGCTTTGCAATTCGTGACTTGGCGATGTAAGTTCTGATTTTTACAAGTTTTTCCTTCAGGAGAAAAACGAAAATGGAATTTTGATTTTGGTTTAATCGTCCTTATAAGGAATATGTCCTGAAATTAGTATAAATTCATGTCAGAAAATTCCCATTTTAATGAGTCTCAAATTGGGACGTGAAATTTCCATGTATCAATCCTTAAACGTCCCAAAACTTTTTATTATCTCATAACTATCAAGCTTCAAGTCCGATCTTGAACGTATCTTTTCCTTTTTTTGAAACTGGGATTTATTGTATGAATAATGGAATATCTCAACGTTTTGTTGTCGGTTTTTGCCCGGTATTTTTTATTAAGTCGGTCGTCTATAGACTTCCATCACATAGAGTCAGCTTTCTGTCATTATTCACTTCTCGGGAATTAACTGCTAGACATATAGTAAAATACTAAACAAACTAATCAATTGATTACAATTTATATCTTTAAATTTATTTGAATTGAAATTATCCAACAATAGTACATAATAATACAAAGTGATCATCTATATGAAATAATGATATTGTAAATCCAAATTTAGATCAATAGATCAAATAGTCGTTTCACCGAATTTTGGAAATACTCATGTATATTGGGCTCTATTCATCTCAAACTCTGTTCATTACGTCTATTACAACTCACAAACGTGACTGACCTGTTAATACAACCGAAACTATTGAAACTAACGTTGAATCCAAAATGAAATTTGCATGTTACAATGTCTGTCTTACTCAGACCAAGCAATAGAGTAACAGAGTAGTGAGTATATACAAAGTGAGTTAATGTATATTTTTTACACCAGTGAATAATGAAAAAGACAGCGCGTCGTTTGAAACGTCAAAATAATGATAGAATCATAATTTCACGTATTATTTAGAGAAAAAATGGATAACAGTAGTTATATTTAGCTATAACTCCCAATTATCATTTATAAATGTAAGGGTTTCGATTAAAACTGTATGTTACTTATCCCTTTTTGAAAATAAAGCCTATTGTTAGAAATAGTTGACTCTGGCGCGGACGATTGGGGTTCGATCCTCACTGGAAGCTTTCTTTTTTTAATCGTGAAGAAAGTATAGTCTTTTACTTGTGTAGAATGGCTAATATTCATTTGGATGATTCCAAGTAAAAAGATTTTTCTTTATATAATTTCTTGAAAGTATCAAGTTGTACAAAAAGTTTTCTCTTGTGGCCTATATATCGGAACGAGTAGTAGTGGCGAGGAAAATGTAGGTCCCAATAAAGTTATACACAAGTTCTATGGAGAAAATTGTTTTCGATAAATGGAAAGAAACTGTTTTTCGTAAATCTTTTTTTTCTTCTTCTTATTGCTGTCGCTAGAACTTTCTTCTTATCCGTAAATTGGACGTTGTGAATTGTTTCCGAATGAAAAGTTTCGTTTTTAAAAACTTTCCAGCCATTATTGGTCTCGATAGAAAGATTTTCAGGAAAGTTTTCGTAAATTTAATGCGAATTGAGTGGAAATCTGGAAAATTTGATATAATTTTCTGAAATTGCAATATACAGGGTGTTTCAAAAAAAGGTAACACCGTCTCTAGGATAGGTAAAAAACTGAAAAATAATTGGGGTTTGCTTAGTAAAATTTTTTTCTAACGCCATCCGTTTTCAAGATAAAGGGCGTTGAAGAAAATAAAAAATTACACATTTCTTACGATTTTGCCGAAACTACTGGCACCATTGTAATGAAATTTTATACGAATATGTTTTGGAAGCTGATATATCCCATGAATTTGTTTTTATAACTAACTCTCATAGAGGGCGCTAGTTACACGATTCATACAACGTATTATTCAACATAACTTTTTTTAGGGTAGAATTATTAGTCGAAACTCCAAGTGAACATAAACATCGTTTAATTTTACACCAAAAAGGTACTCTTGGTAAAACTCGACATTATGTACCGTTTTCGGAATATTTTGATTTGAAAATTATGAAGTAATGACCGCTCCTGGTATAAACTGAATAATACGTTGTATGAATCGTGTAACTAGCGCCCTCTATGAGAGTTAGTTATAAAAACAAATTCATGGGATATATCAGCTTCCAAAACATATTCGTATAAAATTTCATTACAATGTTGCCAGTAGTTTCGGCAAAATCGTAAGAAATGTGTAATTTTTTATTTTCTTCAACGCCCTTTATCTTGAAAACGGATGGCGTTAGAAAAAAATTTTACTAAGCAAACCCCAATTATTTTTCAGTTTTTCACCTATCCTAGAGACGGTGTTACCTTTTTTTGAAACACCCTGTATATTGATCATATATTGCACCCACTACAAATTTAAAAAAATATCACAATAGATTTAGAGAGTTCACAGTTAAATAGGCCTATTCGCCTATTAAATTTCAATACTTTGAAGATTTCTGTCTTCTCAAAACCATGATAACAATCCTCAAAAATATTCTGCAATAACCTCAGAGATATTGCATCTTTGGTAGCCACATTTATGTTCGCCCGAATCTAATAAAATTTTAAATGAAATCGAAGTGGTTTTCAAATATTAGCGTCATAAAATGCCAGTAATCGAATCCACTTTCCGCTCACCAGCGTCTTCTATACGTTCAAGGTGACTACGTAATCTCCTTTAGAAATTCCATTTAAAAAAAAAATTGTACAGCTACAAAAAGTTTTATCATATTCGAAAGTAACATTGAACTGTTGGATTTATTCATCGTTGTGTAAACTAAAACTTTCCGACATATCCAAAAGCCGAGCAAAAAGCTGTTAAACATTGTCGAGTCCAGTTTGTTTTAAAACTAGAACTAGAATTGAGTTGATACAAAACTATGTTTATATTCAAAACCTTGTTCCGGAAATAATCATTGCAAAGTTTACTGCTTTTGTGAAAAGAAGACTCTATACCAATCTAACAAATTCAAGCCTGAAATATCTTCTTAAATAAAATGAACGATTTTTGAAGTTTACCTCCACCTTGTAAAGCTGTTCTTCCTCTCCGATGTGACTTTTCCAGCCCACAACTCCACATTTTCTTGGCAGACACATCAAATAATCTTCTTAGTGAACTGTAAGGTCAACGAACATATTTTTTAGTGTCTCACTTTTGGGGAAAAGAGAAGGTATTTTATACGAAAAGAGGATTATAAAAATTTTCTCCTCGATATCCTTTTTAAATCCATTATCATTGAACCTTCTGATAAACTAGTTGGATCACCCTATATTATTCCATTCCAACGCCATTACAAATCTATCAACACCAAATAACCCTCGATATATAATTTCTTTATTCTCTCGACCTCATTCTTGTGGAGGTTCTTCTCAAATTTTCCTCTACCCCAATTTGCCACAACATTTACGATATTTCTATGCCATAAAATATAATCAAATAACCTCCTGCGACGTCTCGGCAGGTTTCCATGGAAGATCGCTGCTATAAAAATAACATCGACTGCTTCGTTAATGATATTAAAAGCATAGGGAGAGGAAAAATTATTTTAAAAGTATATTAGGGAATATTTATTGACGAATATTTATTAAATTTGACAATTTTCTTACTGAAATTCAGTTGGAGCATGTTGATTTTCATGGTATGTCCACAATATATTCATTACACTTAACCAAATGTTTGTCATAGTTTTATATCATTTTTTCCATCTACTTAATTTTTTTTAGGTATTAGAGAAATTACTTAAACCCTTGTCAAATTATCTTGAAAATTATATAAAAATGTTGTTCTAAGCTAACTCCTTCTTTTCTTAGCTCTACGTTAATTACGTTCTTAGCTCTCCTTTGTTAGTTTAGAATATTCTTCAAACAGAGAAAATTAAATTATCCACCATCATGACTTCATTATACTTTTTCCAGTAAGAATAATGTTTTTTTTTTGGTCTTTCCCAATGATGTTTATATATCATTCTTAACTTTATCTTTTGCGGTATTTATTCACTTTAAAAAATTTCTAATTACTCCAATTTTACATGAAATTTCTCGAAAATTACATCTTGAAGTTTAAATACTTGTTTTCGTTTGATAGTCTAATAAAACTCTGCTTCTAAATCCAGCCTTAGCAACGAAATTTCAGAAGTTTCCTCAATTCCTTCAAATATAAATTTCAAAAGGTTGCCGTCTTTAGTTGAAACAGGGCCATAAAGTGGATGTATTTGGAATTGGAAGTTTATCACGCAAATAAGGCGTTGGAAAGACAAAAGATTCATGTAAATTTTATAGATTCGAGTGTTAAAATGTTATAATTTTCTTTAGTTGATAATAAAGAAGTTTTTTGGAGTTTAAGTGTGTCAAAAATTCAAAACGGACTGTTGCATGATGAGTTACTTCAAAGTTCATACTGAAGTTGTTTGTCCAATCCTTTCAGCCATCAAATTAGCTGAAAATTGGAATGATTATTAAACATTCTGAATGACTATAACCAATTTTATCAGTGAACTTTAAAATCAAACAAGAATTCTGCTAGGACTTTGTTGATTGAATCTAATTTTGCAACACTCGGAAATTGTCGTCTCCTTGAAGAGATTACACGCAAAGTTAAGAGGTTCTAAAGGCCACAACTTCGTGAAGTTGTTTACTCGCTATGTAGAAAATACAAAGACGTACATTTGTGTTTTTTATATTTACAATAGTTTGTATAATTATTGAAAGTTTATAAAAAACCGAAGCTAAGTTTCCATTATATATCCACAGTCTACAACCCCTTCGATATCGAACAATGACCTAAGTATAGAGTCAGGAATTATACGAACAATTACATTTGACCCGATGTCTCAATCGGCTCATTGTTCGTAACAACAACGTTTTTGTTGGACCTTTCCTCTTCCTATAGTCTCTTCATACCCAACAAACGTTAATACCTACCCTCGGAGATAAGGAACGTAATCTTCCTTGACCATCAGTTTTCACTTTATATTTGTAACACTTTGACGTGCTTGTTTTGAGATGTTTAGACAGGGAGAGTCTCCATTTAGACCCTCTAATACTTTTTTCGAGATACAAAAAATCTTTTGTCTCAATGCTGTCTCTAAATTGTATTTATATTTAGGAAATTGACAACACTGTACCACATTTTAATTATCCATTAGATTTCTTCGATTTTTTTGTTCATTTGAGAGTAACCCGCCTATGTAGTTAGGTCAAACCGTGCGTCTCTGTAGCACATCTTTTGCTATCCGGTCTACCCATCTCGTGTTTACATGACTACTCCACGGGGGGAAATTTCGACGCACCAGATATGTATGTCGTCATATAAGAGACATAATGGGGTAGAAATAAATAAAAAATTGGTACCTACGGATTTTAACTTGTCGATTATCGAATAGTAATTTCTAGAACTCAATTAATATTGAAGAGAAATTTGAGTGGGAATGAAGTCCAGTGAAAGAGGAATTTGATTAGTGATTAAGAAGAAGGGGTCAATAAATATCAAAAGCGTGCAGTTTTATTTAGATTTACAAAATTAATATCTTCTACAAATCAGGAAAAAATTTTTCTGTTCTAAGCTGGTCTCTTGTCTTGTTTCGTTGAGTGAAGGAAATAGGTGAGATACCGTGTTGAATATAATTATTAGTAACCATGACGTTATGGACTCGAAATTCACTAGGGTATGTAAAATTTTCCGCTGAATCGATTGCCGAAGACTAGAACGTTCTATCTATTATATTAGTCGAGTTATGAGCACTTTTAGTTTTGAAAAGTGGATTTTGGAAAATTTCATGACTTCATTTGAAGGAGAAAAAATGACTTTAGACAAAAACAGACTGTGGCGGTCGATTTTTCGCATCAAAAAACCCCTCCAGACGAATTTTGAGCAATTTTCATTCCAAAAACGTATTTTTTGTCGAAAATTTTGAAGCAAGGGGTAGGTAGATATGGAAATATTTAATGTAAACTGCATTGTGCTAACTTCTTTCCTGGTCGGAATTATGGACTCAAAATACACTGGAATACGTAAAATTTTCCGCTGAATCGATTGCCGAAGACTAGAACGTTCTATCTATCATATTAGTCGAGGTATGAGCACATTTAGTTTTGAAAACGGGATTTTCGAAAATTTCATGACTTCATTTGGAGGAGAAAAAATGACTTTAGACAAAAACAGACTGTGGCAGTCGATTTTTCGCATCAAAAAACCCCTCCAGACGAATTTTGAGCAATTTTCATTCCAAAAACGTATTTTTTGTCGAAAATTTTGAAGCAAGGGGTAGGTATGGAAATATTTAATGTAAACTGCATTGTGCTAACTTCTTTCCTGGTCGGAATTATGGACTCAAAATACATTGGATTATGTAAAATTTTCCGCTGAATCGATTGCCGAAGACTAGAACGTTCTATCTATCATATTAGTCGAGTTATGAGCACTTTTAGTTTTGAAAAGTGGATTTTCGAAAATTTCATGACTTCATTTGAAGGAGAAAAAATGACTTTAGACAAAAACAGACTGTGGCAGTCGATTTTTCGCATCAAAAAACCCCTCCAGACGAATTTTGAGCAATTTTTATTCCAAAAACGTATTTTTTGTCGAAAATTTTGAAGCAAGGGGTAGGTATGGAAATATTTAATGTAAACTGCATTGTGCTAACTTCTTTCCTGGTCGGAATTATGGACTCAAAATACACTGGATTATGTAAAATTTTCCGCTGAATCGATTGCCGAAGACTAGAACGTTCTATCTATCATATTAGTCGAGTTATGAGCACTTTTAGTTTTGAAAACGGGATTTTCGAAAATTTCATGACTTCATTTGAAGGAGAAAAAATGACTTTAGACAAAAACAGACTGTGGCAGTCGATTTTTCGCATCAAAAAACCCCTCCAGACGAATTTTGAGCAATTTTTATTCCAAAAACGTATTTTTTGTCGAAAATTTTGAAGCAAGGGGTAGGTATGGAATTATTTAATGTAAACTGCATTGTGCTAACTTCTTTCCTGGTCGGAATTATGGACTCAAAATACACTGGATTATGTAAAATTTTCCGCTGAATCGATTGCCGAAGACTAGAACGTTCTATCTATCATATTAGTCGAGTTATGAGCACTTTTAGTTTTGAAAAGTGGATTTTCGAAAATTTCATGACTTCATTTGAAGGAGAAAAAATGACTTTAGACAAAAACAGACTGTGGCAGTCGATTTTTCGCATCAAAAAACCCCTCCAGACGAATTTTGAGCAATTTTTATTCCAAAAACGTATTTTTTGTCGAAAATTTTGAAGCAAGGGGTAGGTATGGAAATATTTAATGTAAACTGCATTGTGCTAACTTCTTTCCTGGTCGGAATTATGGACTCAAAATACACTGGATTATGTAAAATTTTCCGCTGAATCGATTGCCGAAGACTAGAACGTTCTATCTATCATATTAGTCGAGTTATGAGCACTTTTAGTTTTGAAAAGTGGATTTTCGAAAATTTCATGACTCCATTTGAAGGAGAAAAAATTACTTTAGACAAAAACAGACTGTGGCAGTCGATTTTTCGCATCAAAAAACCCCTCCAGACGAATTTTGAGCAATTTTTATTCCAAAAACGTATTTTTTGTCGAAAATTTTGAAGCAAGGGGTAGGTATGGAATTATTTAATGTAAACTGCATTGTGCTAACTTCTTTCCTGGTCGGAATTATGGACTCAAAATACACTGGATTATGTAAAATTTTCCGCTGAATCGATTGCCGAAGACTAGAACGTTCTATCTATCATATTAGTCGAGTTATGGGCACTTTTAGTTTTGAAAAATGGATTTTGGAAAATTTCATGACTTCATTTGAAGGAGAAAAAATGACTTTAGACAAAAACAGACTGTGGCAGTCGATTTTTCGCATCAAAAAACCCCTCCAGACGAATTTTGAGCAATTTTTATTCCAAAAACGTATTTTTTGTCGAAAATTTTGAAGCAAGGGGTAGGTATGGAAATATTTAATGTAAACTGCATTGTGCTAACTTCTTTCCTGGTCGGAATTATGGACTCAAAATACACTGGATTATCTAAAATTTTCCGCTGAATCGATTGCCGAAGACTAGAACGTTCTATCTATCATATTAGTCGAGTTATGAGCACTTTTAGTTTTGAAAAGTGGATTTTCGAAAATTTCATGACTTCATTTGAAGGAGAAAAAATGACTTTAGACAAAAACAGACTGTGGCAGTCGATTTTTCGCATCAAAAAACCCCTCCAGACGAATTTTGAGCAATTTTTATTCCAAAAACGTATTTTTTGTCGAAAATTTTGAAGCAAGGGGTAGGTATGGAAATATTTAATGTAAACTGCATTGTGCTAACTTCTTTCCTGGTCGGAATTATGGACTCAAAATACACTGGATTATGTAAAATTTTCCGCTGAATCGATTGCCGAAGACTAGAACGTTCTATCTATCATATTAGTCGAGTTATGAGCACTTTTAGTTTTGAAAAGTGGATTTTGGAAAATTTCATGACCTCATTTGAAGGAGAAAAAATGACTTTAGACAAAAACAGACTGTGGCAGTCGATTTTTCGCATCAAAAAACCCCTCCAGACGAATTTTGAGCAATTTTCATTCCAAAAACGTATTTTTTGTCGAAAATTTTGAAGCAAGGGGTAGGTATGGAAATATTTAATGTAAACTGCATTGTGCTAACTTCTTTCCTGGTCGGAATTATGGACTCAAAATACACTGGATTATGTAAAATTTTCCGCTGAATCGATTGCCGAAGACTAGAACGTTCTATCTATCATATTAGTCGAGCTATGAGCACTTATAGTTTTGAAAAGTGGATTTTGGAAAATTTCATGACTTCATTTGAAGGAGAAAAAATGACTTTAGACAAAAACAGACTGTGGCAGTCGATTTTTCGCATCAAAAAACCCCTCCAGACGAATTTTGAGCAATTTTCATTCCAAAAACGTATTTTTTGTCGAAAATTTTGAAGCAAGGGGTAGGTATGGAAATATTTAATGTAAACTGCATTGTGCTAACTTCTTTCCTGGTCGGAATTATGGACTCAAAATACACTGGATTATGTAAAATTTTCCGCTGAATCGATTGCCGAAGACTAGAACGTTCTATCTATCATATTAGTCGAGCTATGAGCACTTTTAGTTTTGAAAAGTGGATTTTGGAAAATTTCATGACTTCATTTGAAGGAGAAAAAATGACTTTAGACAAAAACAGACTGTGGCAGTCGATTTTTCGCATCAAAAAACCCCTCCAGACGAATTTTGAGCAATTTTTATTCCAAAAACGTATTTTTTGTCGAAAATTTTGAAGCAAGGGGTAGGTATGGAAATATTTAATGTAAACTGCATTGTGCTAACTTCTTTCCTGGTCGGAATTATGGACTCAAAATACACTGGATTATGTAAAATTTTCCGCTGAATCGATTGCCGAAGACTAGAACGTTCTATCTATCATATTAGTCGAGCTATGAGCACTTTTAGTTTTGAAAAGTGGATTTTGGAAAATTTCATGACTTCATTTGAAGGAAAAAAAATGACTTTAGACAAAAACAGACTGTGGCAGTCGATTTTTCGCATCAAAAAACCCCTCCAGACAAATTTTGAGCAATTTTTATTCCAAAAACGTATTTTTTGTCGAAAATTTTGAAGCAAGGGGTAGGTATGGAAATATTTAATGTAAACTGCATTGTGCTAACTTCTTTCCTGGTCGGAATTATGGACTCAAAATACACTGGATTACGTAAAATTTTCCGCTGAATCGATTGCCGAAGACTAGAACGTTCTATCTATCATATTAGTCGAGTTATGGGCACTTTTAGTTTTGAAAAGTGGATTTTGGAAAATTTCATGACTTCATTTGAAGGAGAAAAAATGACTTTAGACAAAAACAGACTGTGGCAGTCGATTTTTCGCATCAAAAAACCCCTCCAGACGAATTTTGAGCAATTTTTATTCCAAAAACGTATTTTTTGTCGAAAATTTTGAAGCAAGGGGTAGGTATGGAAATATTTAATGTAAACTGCATTGTGCTAACTTCTTTCCTGGTCGGAATTATGGACTCAAAATACACTGGATTATCTAAAATTTTCCGCTGAATCGATTGCCGAAGACTAGAACGTTCTATCTATCATATTAGTCGAGTTATGAGCACTTTTAGTTTTGAAAAGTGGATTTTCGAAAATTTCATGACTTCATTTGAAGGAGAAAAAATGACTTTAGACAAAAACAGACTGTGGCAGTCGATTTTTCGCATCAAAAAACCCCTCCAGACGAATTTTGAGCAATTTTTATTCCAAAAACGTATTTTTTGTCGAAAATTTTGAAGCAAGGGGTAGGTATGGAAATATTTAATGTAAACTGCATTGTGCTAACTTCTTTCCTGGTCGGAATTATGGACTCAAAATACACTGGATTATGTAAAATTTTCCGCTGAATCGATTGCCGAAGACTAGAACGTTCTATCTATCATATTAGTCGAGTTATGAGCACTTTTAGTTTTGAAAAGTGGATTTTGGAAAATTTCATGACTTCATTTGAAGGAGAAAAAATGACTTTAGACAAAAACAGACTGTGGCAGTCGATTTTTCGCATCAAAAAACCCCTCCAGACGAATTTTGAGCAATTTTCATTCCAAAAACGTATTTTTTGTCGAAAATTTTGAAGCAAGGGGTAGGTATGGAAATATTTAATGTAAACTGCATTGTGCTAACTTCTTTCCTGGTCGGAATTATGGACTCAAAATACACTGGATTATGTAAAATTTTCCGCTGAATCGATTGCCGAAGACTAGAACGTTCTATCTATCATATTAGTCGATCTATGAGCACTTTTAGTTTTGAAAAGTGGATTTTGGAAAATTTCATGACTTCATTTGAAGGAGAAAAAATGACTTTAGACAAAAACAGACTGTGGCAGTCGATTTTTCGCGTCAAAAAACCCCTCCAGACGAATTTTGAGCAATTTTCATTCCAAAAACGTATTTTTTGTCGAAAATTTTGAAGCAAGGGGTAGGTATGGAAATATTTAATGTAAACTGCATTGTGCTAACTTCTTTCCTGGTCGGAATTATGGACTCAAAATACACTGGATTATGTAAAATTTTCCGCTGAATCGATTGCCGAAGACTAGAACGTTCTATCTATCATATTAGTCGAGTTATGAGCACTTTTAGTTTTGAAAAGTGGATTTTCGAAAATTTCATGACTTCATTTGAAGGAGAAAAAATGACTTTAGACAAAAACAGACTGTGGCAGTCGATTTTTCGCATCAAAAAACCCCTCCAGACGAATTTTGAGCAATTTTTATTCCAAAAACGTATTTTTTGTCGACAATTCAACTCATGTATAAAAAATCGCATATGCCTCAGTGTAATTGTCACTTTGACACCGGCAAAAGTTAGCTTTAACTTTTTCAGCGATTATTTTTTTCACTTGTCAAAATCTGACATTTTGGTGGTTTTAACCAATAGCAATACATTATTCTAGCCAATCATTCGGTATTATACTGATAATTATGCTTCCTCATCGATAAAACCTTGTTTACATCGAAACGTCAAAATTTTACTTCGAATTTGTCATTATTGACAACTAAAAGCGCTTTCAAAAATCCTTTTAAATTGTTGAAAAAAATAATCTTCCCAAATACAACTCGCTCTTCAAATTTTATCACATAATTTTTTATTTTCATCACTCAAACTTGTTTATTTGAGGCAAAAACATTCAAACAAACCGAATTTAGATAAAATCACTCCTCCTAACGGAGTCGTGATTTTATCAAATCGGTTTGTTTTCATATTTTTGCCAAATAAACAAGTTTTCGTGGAAAAGAAAAAATTATCGATAAAATTTGAAGCACTCGTGGTATTACCTTTGATTATTTTTTTCACTTGTCAAAATCTGACATTTTGGTGGTTTTAACCAATAGCAATACATTATTCTAGCCAATCATTCGGTATTATACTGATAATTATGCTTCCTCATCGATAAAACCTTGTTTACATCGAAACGTCAAAATTTTACTTTGAATTTGTCATTATTGACAACTAGAAGCGCTTTCAAAAATCCTTTTAAATTGTTGAAAAAAATAATCTTCCCAAATACAACTCGCTCTTCAAATTTTATCACATAATTTTTTATTTTCATCACTCAAACTTGTTTATTTGAGGCAAAAACATTCAAACAAACCGAATTTAGATAAAATCACTCCTCCTAACGGAGTCGTGATTTTATCAAATCGGTTTGTTTTCATATTTTTGCCAAATAAACAAGTTTTCGTGGAAAATAAAAAATTATCGATAAAATTTGAAGCACTCGTGGTATTACCTTTGATAAATGCACTTGTGGTTTTTTCACTTATGCATTTGTTACCATGATAAATAATTTGACATGTTTGTCAACAACTTATTGAATTTCTAAACACTAACAATGAGCCGATTCATTGAATTGTCCTGCCGAATTACACTCGATGTTTGTATTGATATCGGGTAAATTTGTGTTGTTCAACTTCTAAACTGTTTCCTTTAGCAATTAGACTCGAGAAACTGTCAACCTAAAAACGCTCCACCTTCGGTGTCGCGTTTTTAATAGTTGACAGTTGTTCTCGTCTAATTGCTAGGAAACAGTTTCTCATTAAACAATCCAAATTTACCCGATAAAATACAAACATCTTGTGCAATTATAAGTGAAAATTTTGAAGCAAGGGGTAGGTATGGAAATATTTAATGTAAACTGCATTGTGCTAACTTCTTTCCTGGTCGGAATTATGGACTCAAAATACACTGGATTATGTAAAATTTTCCGCTGAATCGATTGCCGAAGACTAGAACGTTATATCTATCATATTAGTCGAGCTATGAGCACTTATAGTTTTGAAAAGTGGATTTTGGAAAATTTCATGACTTCATTTGAGGAAGAAAAAATGACTTTAGACAAAAACAGACTGTGGCAGTCGATTTTTCGCATCAAAAAACCCCTCCAGACGAATTTTGAGCAATTTTCATTCCAAAAACGTATTTTTTGTCGAAAATTTTGAAGCAAGGGGTAGGTATGAAAATATTTAATGTAAACTGCATTGTGCTAACTTCTTTCCTGGTCGGAATTATGGACTCAAAATACACTGGATTATGTAAAATTTTCCGCTGAATCGATTGCCGAAGACTAGAACGTTCTATCTATCATATTAGTCGAGCTATGAGCACTTTTAGTTTTGAAAAGTGGATTTTGGAAAATTTCATGACTTCATTTGAAGGAGAAAAAATGACTTTAGACAAAAACAGACTGTGGCAGTCGATTTTTCGCATCAAAAAACCCCTCCAGACGAATTTTGAGCAATTTTTATTCCAAAAACGTATTTTTTGTCGAAAATTTTGAAGCAAGGGGTAGGTATGGAAATATTTAATGTAAACTGCATTGTGCTAACTTCTTTCCTGGTCGGAATTATGGACTCAAAATACACTGGATTATGTAAAATTTTCCGCTGAATCGATTGCCGAAGACTAGAACGTTCTATCTATCATATTAGTCGAGCTATGAGCACTTTTAGTTTTGAAAAGTGGATTTTGGAAAATTTCATGACTTCATTTGAAGGAGAAAAAATGACTTTAGACAAAAACAGACTGTGGCAGTCGATTTTTCGCATCAAAAAACCCCTCCAGACGAATTTTGAGCAATTTTTATTCCAAAAACGTATTTTTTGTCGAAAATTTTGAAGCAAGGGGTAGGTATGGAAATATTTAATGTAAACTGCATTTGAAGGAGAAAAAATGACTTTAGACAAAAACAGACTGTGGCAGTCGATTTTTCGCATCAAAAAACCCCTCCAGACAAATTTTGAGCAATTTTTATTCCAAAAACGTATTTTTTGTCGAAAATTTTGAAGCAAGGGGTAGGTATGGAATTATTTAATGTAAACTGCATTGTGCTAACTTCTTTCCTGGTCGGAATTATGGACTCAAAATACACTGGATTATGTAAAATTTTCCGCTGAATCGATTGCCGAAGACTAGAACGTTCTATCTATCATATTAGTCGAGTTATGAGCACTTTTAGTTTTGAAAAGTGGATTTTCGAAAATTTCATGACTTCATTTGAAGGAGAAAAAATGACTTTAGACAAAAACAGACTGTGGCAGTCGATTTTTCGCATCAAAAAACCCCTCCAGACGAATTTTGAGCAATTTTTATTCCAAAAACGTATTTTTTGTCGAAAATTTTGAAGCAAGGGGTAGGTATGGAATTATTTAATGTAAACTGCATTGTGCTAACTTCTTTCCTGGTCGGAATTATGGACTCAAAATACACTGGATTATGTAAAATTTTCCGCTGAATCGATTGCCGAAGACTAGAACGTTCTATCTATCATATTAGTCGAGGTATGGGCACTTTTAGTTTTGAAAAGTGGATTTTGGAAAATTTCATGACTTCATTTGAAGGAGAAAAAATGACTTTAGACAAAAACAGACTGTGGCAGTCGATTTTTCGCATCAAAAAACCCCTCCAGACGAATTTTGAGCAATTTTTATTCCAAAAACGTATTTTTTGTCGAAAATTTTGAAGCAAGGGGTAGGTATGGAAATATTTAATGTAAACTGCATTGTGCTAACTTCTTTCCTGGTCGGAATTATGGACTCAAAATACACTGGATTATGTAAAATTTTCCGCTGAATCGATTGCCGAAGACTAGAACGTTCTATCTATCATATTAGTCGAGTTATGAGCACTTTTAGTTTTGAAAAGTGGATTTTGGAAAATTTCATGACTTCATTTGAAGGAGAAAAAATGACTTTAGACAAAAACAGACTGTGGCAGTCGATTTTTCGCGTCAAAAAACCCCTCCAGACGAATTTTGAGCAATTTTCATTCCAAAAACGTATTTTTTGTCGAAAATTTTGAAGCAAGGGGTAGGTATGGAAATATTTAATGTAAACTGCATTGTGCTAACTTCTTTCCTGGTCGGAATTATGGACTCAAAATACACTGGATTATGTAAAATTTTCCGCTGAATCGATTGCCGAAGACTAGAACGTTCTATCTATCATATTAGTCGAGTTATGAGCACTTTTAGTTTTGAAAAGTGGATTTTCGAAAATTTCATGACTTCATTTGAAGGAGAAAAAATGACTTTAGACAAAAACAGACTGTGGCAGTCGATTTTTCGCATCAAAAAACCCCTCCAGACGAATTTTGAGCAATTTTTATTCCAAAAACGTATTTTTTGTCGACAATTCAACTCATGTATAAAAAATCGCATATGCCTCAGTGTAATTGTCACTTTGACACCGGCAAAAGTTAGCTTTAACTTTTTCAGCGATAAATGCACTTGTGGTTTTTTCACTTATGCATTTGTTACCATGATAAATAATTTGACATGTTTGTCAACAACTTATTGAATTTCTAAACACTAACAATGAGCCGATTCATTGAATTGTCCTGCCGAATTACACTCGATGTTTGTATTGATATCGGGTAAATTTGTGTTGTTCAACTTCTAAACTGTTTCCTTTAGCAATTAGACTCGAGAAACTGTCAACCTAAAAACGCTCCACCTTCGGTGTCGCGTTTTTAATAGTTGACAGTTGTTCTCGTCTAATTGCTAGGAAACAGTTTCTCATTAAACAATCCAAATTTACCCGATTATTTGAAGGAGAAAAAATGACTTTAGACAAAAACAGACTGTGGCAGTCGATTTTTCGCATCAAAAAACCCCTCCAGACGAATTTTGAGCAATTTTTATTCCAAAAACGTATTTTTTGTCGACAATTCAACTCATGTATAAAAAATCGCATATGCCTCAGTGTAATTGTCACTTTGACACCGGCAAAAGTTAGCTTTAACTTTTTCAGCGATTATTTTTTTCACTTGTCAAAATCTGACATTTTGGTGGTTTTAACCAATAGCAATACATTATTCTAGCCAATCATTCGGTATTATACTGATAATTATGCTTCCTCATCGATAAAACCTTGTTTACATCGAAACGTCAAAATTTTACTTCGAATTTGTCATTATTGACAACTAAAAGCGCTTTCAAAAATCCTTTTAAATTGTTGAAAAAAATAATCTTCCCAAATACAACTCGCTCTTCAAATTTTATCACATAACTTTTTATTTTCATCACTCAAACTTGTTTATTTGAGGCAAAAACATTCAAACAAACCGAATTTAGATAAAATCACTCCTCCTAACGGAGTCGTGATTTTATCAAATCGGTTTGTTTTCATATTTTTGCCAAATAAACAAGTTTTCGTGGAAAAGAAAAAATTATCGATAAAATTTGAAGCACTCGTGGTATTACCTTTGATAAAATACAAACATCTTGTGCAATTATAAGTGAAAATTTTGAAGCAAGGGGTAGGTATGGAAATATTTAATGTAAACTGCATTGTGCTAACTTCTTTCCTGGTCGGAATTATGGACTCAAAATACACTGGATTATGTAAAATTTTCCGCTGAATCGATTGCCGAAGACTAGAACGTTCTATCTATCATATTAGTCGAGCTATGAGCACTTTTAGTTTTGAAAAGTGGATTTTGGAAAATTTCATGACTTCATTTGAAGGAGAAAAAATGACTTTAGACAAAAACAGACTGTGGCAGTCGATTTTTCGCATCAAAAAACCCCTCCAGACGAATTTTGAGCAATTTTTATTCCAAAAACGTATTTTTTGTCGAAAATTTTGAAGCAAGGGGTAGGTATGGAAATATTTAATGTAAACTGCATTGTGCTAACTTCTTTCCTGGTCGGAATTATGGACTCAAAATACACTGGATTATGTAAAATTTTCCGCTGAATCGATTGCCGAAGACTAGAACGTTCTATCTATCATATTAGTCGAGTTATGGGCACTTTTAGTTTTGAAAAGTGGATTTTGGAAAATTTCATGACTTCATTTGAAGGAGAAAAAATGACTTTAGACAAAAACAGACTGTGGCAGTCGATTTTTCGCATCAAAAAACCCCTCCAGACGAATTTTGAGCAATTTTCATTCCAAAAACGTATTTTTTGTCGAAAATTTTGAAGCAAGGGGTAGGTATGGAAATATTTAATGTAAACTGCATTGTGCTAACTTCTTTCCTGGTCGGAATTATGGACTCAAAATACACTGGATTATGTAAAATTTTCCGCTGAATCGATTGCCGAAGACTAGAACGTTCTATCTATCATATTAGTCGATCTATGAGCACTTTTAGTTTTGAAAAGTGGATTTTGGAAAATTTCATGACTTCATTTGAAGGAGAAAAAATGACTTTAGACAAAAACAGACTGTGGCAGTCGATTTTTCGCATCAAAAAACCCCTCCAGACGAATTTTGAGCAATTTTCATTCCAAAAACGTATTTTTTGTCGAAAATTTTGAAGCAAGGGGTAGGTATGGAAATATTTAATGTAAACTGCATTGTGCTAACTTCTTTCCTGGTCGGAATTATGGACTCAAAATACACTGGATTATGTAAAATTTTCCGCTGAATCGATTGCCGAAGACTAGAACGTTCTATCTATCATATTAGTCGAGTTATGAGCACTTTTAGTTTTGAAAAGTGGATTTTGGAAAATTTCATGACTTCATTTGAAGGAGAAAAAATGACTTTAGACAAAAACAGACTGTGGCAGTCGATTTTTCGCATCAAAAAACCCCTCCAGACGAATTTTGAGCAATTTTCATTCCAAAAACGTATTTTTTGTCGAAAATTTTGAAGCAAGGGGTAGGTATGGAAATATTTAATGTAAACTGCATTGTGCTAACTTCTTTCCTGGTCGGAATTATGGACTCAAAATACACTGGATTATGTAAAATTTTCCGCTGAATCGATTGCCGAAGACTAGAACGTTCTATCTATCATATTAGTCGATCTATGAGCACTTTTAGTTTTGAAAAGTGGATTTTGGAAAATTTCATGACTTCATTTGAAGGAGAAAAAATGACTTTAGACAAAAACAGACTGTGGCAGTCGATTTTTCGCATCAAAAAACCCCTCCAGACGAATTTTGAGCAATTTTCATTCCAAAAACGTATTTTTTGTCGAAAATTTTGAAGCAAGGGGTAGGTATGGAAATATTTAATGTAAACTGCATTGTGCTAACTTCTTTCCTGGTCGGAATTATGGACTCAAAATACACTGGATTATGTAAAATTTTCCGCTGAATCGATTGCCGAAGACTAGAACGTTCTATCTATCATATTAGTCGAGCTATGAGCACTTTTAGTTTTGAAAAGTGGATTTTGGAAAATTTCATGACTTCATTTGAAGGAGAAAAAATGACTTTAGACAAAAACAGACTGTGGCAGTCGATTTTTCGCATCAAAAAACCCCTCCAGACGAATTTTGAGCAATTTTTATTCCAAAAACGTATTTTTTGTCGAAAATTTTGAAGCAAGGGGTAGGGTATGGAAATATTTAATGTAAACTGCATTGTGCTAACTTCTTTCCTGGTCGGAATTATGGACTCAAAATACACTGGATTATGTAAAATTTTCCGCTGAATCGATTGCCGAAGACTAGAACGTTCTATCTATCATATTAGTCGAGTTATGAGCACTTTTAGTTTTGAAAAGTGGATTTTGGAAAATTTCATGACTTCATTTGAAGGAGAAAAAATGACTTTAGACAAAAACAGACTGTGGCAGTCGATTTTTCGCATCAAAAAACCCCTCCAGACGAATTTTGAGCAATTTTTATTCCAAAAACGTATTTTTTGTCGAAAATTTTGAAGCAAGGGGTAGGTATGGAAATATTTAATGTAAACTGCATTGTGCTAACTTCTTTCCTGGTCGGAATTATGGACTCAAAATACACTGGATTATCTAAAATTTTCCGCTGAATCGATTGCCGAAGACTAGAACGTTCTATCTATCATATTAGTCAAGTTATGAGCACTTTTAGTTTTGAAAAGTGGATTTTCGAAAATTTCATGACTTCATTTGAAGGAGAAAAAATGACTTTAGACAAAAACAGACTGTGGCAGTCGATTTTTCGCATCAAAAAACCCCTCCAGACGAATTTTGAGCAATTTTTATTCCAAAAACGTATTTTTTGTCGAAAATTTTGAAGCAAGGGGTAGGTATGGAAATATTTAATGTAAACTGCATTGTGCTAACTTCTTTCCTGGTCGGAATTATGGACTCAAAATACACTGGATTATGTAAAATTTTCCGCTGAATCGATTGCCGAAGACTAGAACGTTCTATCTATCATATTAGTCGATCTATGAGCACTTTTAGTTTTGAAAAGTGGATTTTGGAAAATTTCATGACTTCATTTGAAGGAGAAAAAATGACTTTAGACAAAAACAGACTGTGGCAGTCGATTTTTCGCATCAAAAAACCCCTCCAGACGAATTTTGAGCAATTTTCATTCCAAAAACGTATTTTTTGTCGAAAATTTTGAAGCAAGGGGTAGGTATGGAAATATTTAATGTAAACTGCATTGTGCTAACTTCTTTCCTGGTCGGAATTATGGACTCAAAATACACTGGATTATGTAAAATTTTCCGCTGAATCGATTGCCGAAGACTAGAACGTTCTATCTATCATATTAGTCGAGCTATGAGCACTTTTAGTTTTGAAAAGTGGATTTTGGAAAATTTCATGACTTCATTTGAAGGAGAAAAAATGACTTTAGACAAAAACAGACTGTGGCAGTCGATTTTTCGCATCAAAAAACCCCTCCAGACGAATTTTGAGCAATTTTTATTCCAAAAACGTATTTTTTGTCGAAAATTTTGAAGCAAGGGGTAGGTATGGAAATATTTAATGTAAACTGCATTGTGCTAACTTCTTTCCTGGTCGGAATTATGGACTCAAAATACACTGGATTATCTAAAATTTTCCGCTGAATCGATTGCCGAAGACTAGAACGTTCTATCTATCATATTAGTCGAGTTATGAGCACTTTTAGTTTTGAAAAGTGGATTTTCGAAAATTTCATGACTTCATTTGAAGGAGAAAAAATGACTTTAGACAAAAACAGACTGTGGCAGTCGATTTTTCGCATCAAAAAACCCCTCCAGACGAATTTTGAGCAATTTTCATTCCAAAAACGTATTTTTTGTCGAAAATTTTGAAGCAAGGGGTAGGTATGGAAATATTTAATGTAAACTGCATTGTGCTAACTTCTTTCCTGGTCGGAATTATGGACTCAAAATACACTGGATTATGTAAAATTTTCCGCTGAATCGATTGCCGAAGACTAGAACGTTCTATCTATCATATTAGTCGATCTATGAGCACTTTTAGTTTTGAAAAGTGGATTTTGGAAAATTTCATGACTTCATTTGAAGGAGAAAAAATGACTTTAGACAAAAACAGACTGTGGCAGTCGATTTTTCGCATCAAAAAACCCCTCCAGACGAATTTTGAGCAATTTTCATTCCAAAAACGTATTTTTTGTCGAAAATTTTGAAGCAAGGGGTAGGTATGGAAATATTTAATGTAAACTGCATTGTGCTAACTTCTTTCCTGGTCGGAATTATGGACTCAAAATACACTGGATTATGTAAAATTTTCCGCTGAATCGATTGCCGAAGACTAGAACGTTCTATCTATCATATTAGTCGAGTTATGAGCACTTTTAGTTTTGAAAAGTGGATTTTGGAAAATTTCATGACTTCATTTGAAGGAGAAAAAATGACTTTAAACAAAAACAGACTGTGGCAGTCGATTTTTCGCATCAAAAAACCCCTCCAGACGAATTTTGAGCAATTTTTATTCCAAAAACGTATTTTTTGTCGAAAATTTTGAAGCAAGGGGTAGGTATGGAAATATTTAATGTAAACTGCATTGTGCTAACTTCTTTCCTGGTCGGAATTATGGACTCAAAATACACTGGATTATGTAAAATTTTCCGCTGAATCGATTGCCGAAGACTAGAACGTTCTATCTATCATATTAGTCGATCTATGAGCACTTTTAGTTTTGAAAAGTGGATTTTCGAAAATTTCATGACTTCATTTGAAGGAGAAAAAATGACTTTAGACAAAAACAGACTGTGGCAGTCGATTTTTCGCATCAAAAAACCCCTCCAGACGAATTTTGAGCAATTTTTATTCCAAAAACGTATTTTTTGTCGAAAATTTTGAAGCAAGGGGTAGGTATGGAAATATTTAATGTAAACTGCATTGTGCTAACTTCTCTCCTGGTCGGAATTATGGACTCAAAATACACTGGATTATGTAAAATTTTCCGCTGAATCGATTGCCGAAGACTAGAACGTTTTATCTATCATATTAGTCGATCTATGAGCACTTTTAGTTTTGAAAAGTGGATTTTGGAAAATTTCATGACTTCATTTGAAGGAGAAAAAATGACTTTAGACAAAAACAGACTGTGGCAGTCGATTTTTCGCATCAAAAAACCCCTCCAGACGAATTTTGAGCAATTTTCATTCCAAAAACGTATTTTTTGTCGGAAATTTTGAAGCAAGGGGTAGGTATGGAAATATTTAATGTAAACTGCATTGTGCTAACTTCTTTCCTGGTCGGAATTATGGACTCGAAATACACTGGATTATGTAAAATTTTCCGCTGAATCGATTGCCGAAGACTAGAACGTTCTATCTATCATATTAGTCGAGCTATGAGCACTTTTAGTTTTGAAAAGTGGATTTTGGAAAATTTCATGACTTCATTTGAAGGAGAAAAAATGACTTTAGACAAAAACAGACTGTGGCAGTCGATTTTTCGCATCAAAAAACCCCTCCAGACGAATTTTGAGCAATTTTTATTCCAAAAACGTATTTTTTGTCGAAAATTTTGAAGCAAGGGGTAGGTATGGAAATATTTAATGTAAACTGCATTGTGCTAACTTCTTTCCTGGTCGGAATTATGGACTCAAAATACACTGGATTATGTAAAATTTTCCGCTGAATCGATTGCCGAAGACTAGAACGTTCTATCTATCATATTAGTCGAGTTATGAGCACTTTTAGTTTTGAAAAGTGGATTTTGGAAAATTTCATGACTTCATTTGAAGGAGAAAAAATGACTTTAGACAAAAACAGACTGTGGCAGTCGATTTTTCGCATCAAAAAACCCCTCCAGACGAATTTTGAGCAATTTTCATTCCAAAAACGTATTTTTTGTCGAAAATTTTGAAGCAAGGGGTAGGTATGGAAATATTTAATGTAAACTGCATTGTGCTAACTTCTTTCCTGGTCGGAATTATGGACTCAAAATACACTGGATTATGTAAAATTTTCCGCTGAATCGATTGCCGAAGACTAGAACGTTCTATCTATCATATTAGTCGATCTATGAGCACTTTTAGTTTTGAAAAGTGGATTTTGGAAAATTTCATGACTTCATTTGAAGGAGAAAAAATGACTTTAGACAAAAACAGACTGTGGCAGTCGATTTTTCGCATCAAAAAACCCCTCCAGACGAATTTTGAGCAATTTTCATTCCAAAAACGTATTTTTTGTCGAAAATTTTGAAGCAAGGTAGGTATGGAAATATTTAATGTAAACTGCATTGTGCTAACTTCTTTCCTGGTCGGAATTATGGACTCAAAATACACTGGATTATGTAAAATTTTCCGCTGAATCGATTGCCGAAGACTAGAACGTTCTATCTATCATATTAGTCGATCTATGAGCACTTTTAGTTTTGAAAAGTGGATTTTCGAAAAATTCATGACTTCATTTGAAGGAGAAAAAATGACTTTAGACAAAAACAGACTGTGGCAGTCGATTTTTCGCATCAAAAAACCCCTCCAGACGAATTTTGAGCAATTTTTATTCCAAAAACGTATTTTTTGTCGAAAATTTTGAAGCAAGGTAGGTATGGAAATATTTAATGTAAACTGCATTGTGCTAACTTCTTTCCTGGTCGGAATTATGGACTCAAAATACACTGGATTATGTAAAATTTTCCGCTGAATCGATTGCCGAAGACTAGAACGTTCTATCTATCATATTAGTCGAGTTATGAGCACTTTTAGTTTTGAAAAGTGGATTTTGGAAAATTTCATGACTTCATTTGAAGGAGAAAAAATGACTTTAGACAAAAACAGACTGTGGCAGTCGATTTTTCGCATCAAAAAACCCCTCCAGACGAATTTTGAGCAATTTTCATTCCAAAAACGTATTTTTTGTCGAAAATTTTGAAGCAAGGGGTAGGTATGGAAATATTTAATGTAAACTGCATTGTGCTAACTTCTTTCCTGGTCGGAATTATGGACTCAAAATACACTGGATTATGTAAAATTTTCCGCTGAATCGATTGCCGAAGACTAGAACGTTTTATCTATCATATTAGTCGATCTATGAGCACTTTTAGTTTTGAAAAGTGGATTTTGGAAAATTTCATGACTTCATTTGAAGGAGAAAAAATGACTTTAGACAAAAACAGACTGTGGCAGTCGATTTTTCGCATCAAAAAACCCCTCCAGACGAATTTTGAGCAATTTTCATTCCAAAAACGTATTTTTTGTCGGAAATTTTGAAGCAAGGGGTAGGTATGGAAATATTTAATGTAAACTGCATTGTGCTAACTTCTTTCCTGGTCGGAATTATGGACTCAAAATACACTGGATTATGTAAAATTTTCCGCTGAATCGATTGCCGAAGACTAGAACGTTCTATCTATCATATTAGTCGAGCTATGAGCACTTTTAGTTTTGAAAAGTGGGTTTTTGAAAATTTCATGACTTCATTTGAAGGAGAAAAAATGACTTTAAACAAAAACAGACTGTGGCAGTCGATTTTTCGCATCAAAAAACCCCTCCAGACGAATTTTGAGCAATTTTTATTCCAAAAACGTATTTTTTGTCGAAAATTTTGAAGCAAGGGGTAGGTATGGAAATATTTAATGTAAACTGCATTGTGCTAACTTCTTTCCTGGTCGGAATTATGGACTCAAAATACACTGGATTATGTAAAATTTTCCGCTGAATCGATTGCCGAAGACTAGAACGTTCTATCTATCATATTAGTCGAGCTATGAGCACTTTTAGTTTTGAAAAGTGGGTTTTTGAAAATTTCATGACTTCATTTGAAGGAGAAAAAATGACTTTAAACAAAAACAGACTGTGGCAGTCGATTTTTCGCATCAAAAAACCCCTCCAGACGAATTTTGAGCAATTTTTATTCCAAAAACGTATTTTTTGTCGAAAATTTTGAAGCAAGGGGTAGGTATGGAAATATTTAATGTAAACTGCATTGTGCTAACTTCTTTCCTGGTCGGAATTATGGACTCAAAATACACTGGATTATGTAAAATTTTCCGCTGAATCGATTGCCGAAGACTAGAACGTTCTATCTATCATATTAGTCGATCTATGAGCACTTTTAGTTTTGAAAAGTGGATTTTCGAAAAATTCATGACTTCATTTGAAGGAGAAAAAATGACTTTAGACAAAAACAGACTGTGGCAGTCGATTTTTCGCATCAAAAAACCCCTCCAGACGAATTTTGAGCAATTTTTATTCCAAAAACGTATTTTTTGTCGAAAATTTTGAAGCAAGGGGTAGGTATGGAAATATTTAATGTAAACTGCATTGTGCTAACTTCTTTCCTGGTCGGAATTATGGACTCAAAATACACTGGATTGTGTAAAATTTTCCGCTGAATCGATTGCCGAAGACTAGAACGTTCTATCTATCATATTAGTCGAGTTATGAGCACTTTTAGTTTTGAAAAGTGGATTTTCGAAAATTTCATGACTTCATTTGAAGGAGAAAAAATGACTTTAGACAAAAACAGACTGTGGCAGTCGATTTTTCGCATCAAAAAACCCCTCCAGACGAATTTTGAGCAATTTTTATTCCAAAAACGTATTTTTTGTCGAAAATTTTGAAGCAAGGGGTAGGTATGGAAATATTTAATGTAAACTGCATTGTGCTAACTTCTCTCCTGGTCGGAATTATGGACTCAAAATACACTGGATTATGTAAAATTTTCCGCTGAATCGATTGCCGAAGACTAGAACGTTTTATCTATCATATTAGTCGATCTATGAGCACTTTTAGTTTTGAAAAGTGGATTTTGGAAAATTTCATGACTTCATTTGAAGGAGAAAAAATGACTTTAGACAAAAACAGACTGTGGCAGTCGATTTTTCGCATCAAAAAACCCCTCCAGACGAATTTTGAGCAATTTTCATTCCAAAAACGTATTTTTTGTCGGAAATTTTGAAGCAAGGGGTAGGTATGGAAATATTTAATGTAAACTGCATTGTGCTAACTTCTTTCCTGGTCGGAATTATGGACTCAAAATACACTGGATTATGTAAAATTTTCCGCTGAATCGATTGCCGAAGACTAGAACGTTCTATCTATCATATTAGTCGAGTTATGAGCACTTTTAGTTTTGAAAAGTGGATTTTGGAAAATTTCATGACTTCATTTGAAGGAGAAAAAATGACTTTAGACAAAAACAGACTGTGGCAGTCGATTTTTCGCATCAAAAAACCCCTCCAGACGAATTTTGAGCAATTTTCATTCCAAAAACGTATTTTTTGTCGAAAATTTTGAAGCAAGGGGTAGGTATGGAAATATTTAATGTAAACTGCATTGTGCTAACTTCTTTCCTGGTCGGAATTATGGACTCAAAATACACTGGATTATGTAAAATTTTCCGCTGAATCGATTGCCGAAGACTAGAACGTTCTATCTATCATATTAGTCGATCTATGAGCACTTTTAGTTTTGAAAAGTGGATTTTCGAAAAATTCATGACTTCATTTGAAGGAGAAAAAATGACTTTAGACAAAAACAGACTGTGGCAGTCGATTTTTCGCATCAAAAAACCCCTCCAGACGAATTTTGAGCAATTTTTATTCCAAAAACGTATTTTTTGTCGAAAATTTTGAAGCAAGGGGTAGGTATGGAAATATTTAATGTAAACTGCATTGTGCTAACTTCTTTCCTGGTCGGAATTATGGACTCAAAATACACTGGATTATGTAAAATTTTCCGCTGAATCGATTGCCGAAGACTAGAACGTTCTATCTATCATATTAGTCGATCTATGAGCACTTTTAGTTTTGAAAAGTGGATTTTGGAAAATTTCATGACTTCATTTGAAGGAGAAAAAATGACTTTAGACAAAAACAGACTGTGGCAGTCGATTTTTCGCATCAAAAAACCCCTCCAGACGAATTTTGAGCAATTTTCATTCCAAAAACGTATTTTTTGTCGGAAATTTTGAAGCAAGGGGTAGGTATGGAAATATTTAATGTAAACTGCATTGTGCTAACTTCTTTCCTGGTCGGAATTATGGACTCGAAATACACTGGATTATGTAAAATTTTCCGCTGAATCGATTGCCGAAGACTAGAACGTTCTATCTATCATATTAGTCGAGCTATGAGCACTTTTAGTTTTGAAAAGTGGATTTTGGAAAATTTCATGACTTCATTTGAAGGAGAAAAAATGACTTTAGACAAAAACAGACTGTGGCAGTCGATTTTTCGCATCAAAAAACCCCTCCAGACGAATTTTGAGCAATTTTTATTCCAAAAACGTATTTTTTGTCGAAAATTTTGAAGCAAGGGGTAGGTATGGAAATATTTAATGTAAACTGCATTGTGCTAACTTCTTTCCTGGTCGGAATTATGGACTCAAAATACACTGGATTATGTAAAATTTTCCGCTGAATCGATTGCCGAAGACTAGAACGTTCTATCTATCATATTAGTCGAGTTATGAGCACTTTTAGTTTTGAAAAGTGGATTTTGGAAAATTTCATGACTTCATTTGAAGGAGAAAAAATGACTTTAGACAAAAACAGACTGTGGCAGTCGATTTTTCGCATCAAAAAACCCCTCCAGACGAATTTTGAGCAATTTTCATTCCAAAAACGTATTTTTTGTCGAAAATTTTGAAGCAAGGGGTAGGTATGGAAATATTTAATGTAAACTGCATTGTGCTAACTTCTTTCCTGGTCGGAATTATGGACTCAAAATACACTGGATTATGTAAAATTTTCCGCTGAATCGATTGCCGAAGACTAGAACGTTCTATCTATCATATTAGTCGATCTATGAGCACTTTTAGTTTTGAAAAGTGGATTTTGGAAAATTTCATGACTTCATTTGAAGGAGAAAAAATGACTTTAGACAAAAACAGACTGTGGCAGTCGATTTTTCGCATCAAAAAACCCCTCCAGACGAATTTTGAGCAATTTTCATTCCAAAAACGTATTTTTTGTCGAAAATTTTGAAGCAAGGTAGGTATGGAAATATTTAATGTAAACTGCATTGTGCTAACTTCTTTCCTGGTCGGAATTATGGACTCAAAATACACTGGATTATGTAAAATTTTCCGCTGAATCGATTGCCGAAGACTAGAACGTTCTATCTATCATATTAGTCGATCTATGAGCACTTTTAGTTTTGAAAAGTGGATTTTCGAAAAATTCATGACTTCATTTGAAGGAGAAAAAATGACTTTAGACAAAAACAGACTGTGGCAGTCGATTTTTCGCATCAAAAAACCCCTCCAGACGAATTTTGAGCAATTTTTATTCCAAAAACGTATTTTTTGTCGAAAATTTTGAAGCAAGGTAGGTATGGAAATATTTAATGTAAACTGCATTGTGCTAACTTCTTTCCTGGTCGGAATTATGGACTCAAAATACACTGGATTATGTAAAATTTTCCGCTGAATCGATTGCCGAAGACTAGAACGTTCTATCTATCATATTAGTCGATCTATGAGCACTTTTAGTTTTGAAAAGTGGATTTTCGAAAAATTCATGACTTCATTTGAAGGAGAAAAAATGACTTTAGACAAAAACAGACTGTGGCAGTCGATTTTTCGCATCAAAAAACCCCTCCAGACGAATTTTGAGCAATTTTTATTCCAAAAACGTATTTTTTGTCGAAAATTTTGAAGCAAGGGGTAGGTATGGAAATATTTAATGTAAACTGCATTGTGCTAACTTCTTTCCTGGTCGGAATTATGGACTCAAAATACACTGGATTATGTAAAATTTTCCGCTGAATCGATTGCCGAAGACTAGAACGTTCTATCTATCATATTAGTCGAGTTATGAGCACTTTTAGTTTTGAAAAGTGGATTTTCGAAAATTTCATGACTTCATTTGAAGGAGAAAAAATGACTTTAGACAAAAACAGACTGTGACAGTCGATTTTTCGCATCAAAAAACCCCTCCAGACGAATTTTGAGCAATTTTTATTCCAAAAACGTATTTTTTGTCGAAAATTTTGAAGCAAGGGGTAGGTATGGAAATATTTAATGTAAACTGCATTGTGCTAACTTCTTTCCTGGTCGGAATTATGGACTCAAAATACACTGGATTATGTAAAATTTTCCGCTGAATCGATTGCCGAAGACTAGAACGTTCTATCTATCATATTAGTCGAGTTATGAGCACTTTTAGTTTTGAAAAGTGGATTTTCGAAAATTTCATGACTTCATTTGAAGGAGAAAAAATGACTTTAGACAAAAACAGACTGTGGCAGTCGATTTTTCGCATCAAAAAACCCCTCCAGACGAATTTTGAGCAATTTTTATTCCAAAAACGTATTTTTTGTCGAAAATTTTGAAGCAAGGGGTAGGTATGGAAATATTTAATGTAAACTGCATTGTGCTAACTTCTTTCCTGGTCGGAATTATGGACTCAAAATACACTGGAATACGTAAAATTTTCCGCTGAATCGATTGCCGAAGACTAGAACGTTCTATCTATCATATTAGTCGAGTTATGAGCACATTTAGTTTTGAAAACGGGATTTTCGAAAATTTCATGACTTCATTTGAAGGAGAAAAAATGACTTTAGACAAAAACAGACTGTGGCAGTCGATTTTTCGCATCAAAAAACCCCTCCAGACGAATTTTGAGCAATTTTTATTCCAAAAACGTATTTTTTGTCGAAAATTTTGAAGCAAGGGGTAGGTATGGAAATATTTAATGTAAACTGCATTGTGCTAACTTCTTTCCTGGTCGGAATTATGGACTCAAAATACACTGTAAAATTTTCCGCTGAATCGATTGCCGAAGACTAGAACGTTCTATCTATCATATTAGTCGATCTATGAGCACTTTTAGTTTTGGAAAGTGGATTTTGGAAAATTTCATGACTTCATTTGAAGGAGAAAAAATGACTTTAGACAAAAACAGACTGTGGCAGTCGATTTTTCGCATCAAAAAACCCCTCCAGACGAATTTTGAGCAATTTTCATTCCAAAAACGTATTTTTTGTCGAAAATTTTGAAGCAAGGGGTAGGTATGGAAATATTTAATGTAAACTGCATTGTGCTAACTTCTTTCCTGGTCGGAATTATGGACTCAAAATACACTGGATTATGTAAAATTTTCCGCTGAATCGATTGCCGAAGACTAGAACGTTCTATCTATCATATTAGTCGAGTTATGAGCACTTTTAGTTTTGAAAAGTGGATTTTCGAAAATTTCATGACTTCATTTGAAGGAGAAAAAATGACTTTAGACAAAAACAGACTGTGGCAGTCGATTTTTCGCATCAAAAAACCCCTCCAGACGAATTTTGAGCAATTTTTATTCCAAAAACGTATTTTTTGTCGAAAATTTTGAAGCAAGGGGTAGGTATGGAAATATTTAATGTAAACTGCATTGTGCTAACTTCTTTCCTGGTCGGAATTATGGACTCAAAATACACTGGATTATGTAAAATTTTCCGCTGAATCGATTGCCGAAGACTAGAACGTTCTATCTATCATATTAGTCGAGCTATGAGCACTTTTAGTTTTGAAAAGTGGATTTTCGAAAATTTCATGACTTCATTTGAAGGAGAAAAAATGACTTTAGACAAAAACAGACTGTGGCAGTCGATTTTTCGCATCAAAAAACCCCTCCAGACGAATTTTGAGCAATTTTTATTCCAAAAACGTATTTTTTGTCGAAAATTTTGAAGCAAGGGGTAGGTATGGAAATATTTAATGTAAACTGCATTGTGCTAACTTCTTTCCTGGTCGGAATTATGGACTCAAAATACACTGGATTATGTAAAATTTTCCGCTGAATCGATTGCCGAAGACTAGAACGTTCTATCTATCATATTAGTCGAGTTATGAGCACTTTTAGTTTTGAAAAGTGGATTTTCGAAAATTTCATGACTTCATTTGAAGGAGAAAAAATGACTTTAGACAAAAACAGACTGTGGCAGTCGATTTTTCGCATCAAAAAACCCCTCCAGACGAATTTTGAGCAATTTTCATTCCAAAAACGTATTTTTTGTCGAAAATTTTGAAGCAAGGGGTAGGTATGGAAATATTTAATGTAAACTGCATTGTGCTAACTTCTTTCCTGGTCGGAATTATGGACTCAAAATACACTGGATTATGTAAAATTTTCCGCTGAATCGATTGCCGAAGACTAGAACGTTCTATCTATCATATTAGTCGATCTATGAGCACTTTTAGTTTTGAAAAGTGGATTTTGGAAAATTTCATGACTTCATTTGAAGGAGAAAAAATGACTTTAGACAAAAACAGACTGTGGCAGTCGATTTTTCGCATCAAAAAACCCCTCCAGACGAATTTTGAGCAATTTTCATTCCAAAAACGTATTTTTTGTCGAAAATTTTGAAGCAAGGTAGGTATGGAAATATTTAATGTAAACTGCATTGTGCTAACTTCTTTCCTGGTCGGAATTATGGACTCAAAATACACTGGATTATGTAAAATTTTCCGCTGAATCGATTGCCGAAGACTAGAACGTTCTATCTATCATATTAGTCGATCTATGAGCACTTTTAGTTTTGAAAAGTGGATTTTCGAAAAATTCATGACTTCATTTGAAGGAGAAAAAATGACTTTAGACAAAAACAGACTGTGGCAGTCGATTTTTCGCATCAAAAAACCCCTCCAGACGAATTTTGAGCAATTTTTATTCCAAAAACGTATTTTTTGTCGAAAATTTTGAAGCAAGGTAGGTATGGAAATATTTAATGTAAACTGCATTGTGCTAACTTCTTTCCTGGTCGGAATTATGGACTCAAAATACACTGGATTATGTAAAATTTTCCGCTGAATCGATTGCCGAAGACTAGAACGTTCTATCTATCATATTAGTCGAGTTATGAGCACTTTTAGTTTTGAAAAGTGGATTTTGGAAAATTTCATGACTTCATTTGAAGGAGAAAAAATGACTTTAGACAAAAACAGACTGTGGCAGTCGATTTTTCGCATCAAAAAACCCCTCCAGACGAATTTTGAGCAATTTTCATTCCAAAAACGTATTTTTTGTCGGAAATTTTGAAGCAAGGGGTAGGTATGGAAATATTTAATGTAAACTGCATTGTGCTAACTTCTTTCCTGGTCGGAATTATGGACTCAAAATACACTGGATTATGTAAAATTTTCCGCTGAATCGATTGCCGAAGACTAGAACGTTCTATCTATCATATTAGTCGAGCTATGAGCACTTTTAGTTTTGAAAAGTGGGTTTTTGAAAATTTCATGACTTCATTTGAAGGAGAAAAAATGACTTTAAACAAAAACAGACTGTGGCAGTCGATTTTTCGCATCAAAAAACCCCTCCAGACGAATTTTGAGCAATTTTTATTCCAAAAACGTATTTTTTGTCGAAAATTTTGAAGCAAGGGGTAGGTATGGAAATATTTAATGTAAACTGCATTGTGCTAACTTCTTTCCTGGTCGGAATTATGGACTCAAAATACACTGGATTATGTAAAATTTTCCGCTGAATCGATTGCCGAAGACTAGAACGTTCTATCTATCATATTAGTCGATCTATGAGCACTTTTAGTTTTGAAAAGTGGATTTTCGAAAAATTCATGACTTCATTTGAAGGAGAAAAAATGACTTTAGACAAAAACAGACTGTGGCAGTCGATTTTTCGCATCAAAAAACCCCTCCAGACGAATTTTGAGCAATTTTTATTCCAAAAACGTATTTTTTGTCGAAAATTTTGAAGCAAGGGGTAGGTATGGAAATATTTAATGTAAACTGCATTGTGCTAACTTCTTTCCTGGTCGGAATTATGGACTCAAAATACACTGGATTATGTAAAATTTTCCGCTGAATCGATTGCCGAAGACTAGAACGTTCTATCTATCATATTAGTCGAGTTATGAGCACTTTTAGTTTTGAAAAGTGGATTTTCGAAAATTTCATGACTTCATTTGAAGGAGAAAAAATGACTTTAGACAAAAACAGACTGTGGCAGTCGATTTTTCGCATCAAAAAACCCCTCCAGACGAATTTTGAGCAATTTTTATTCCAAAAACGTATTTTTTGTCGAAAATTTTGAAGCAAGGGGTAGGTATGGAAATATTTAATGTAAACTGCATTGTGCTAACTTCTCTCCTGGTCGGAATTATGGACTCAAAATACACTGGATTATGTAAAATTTTCCGCTGAATCGATTGCCGAAGACTAGAACGTTTTATCTATCATATTAGTCGATCTATGAGCACTTTTAGTTTTGAAAAGTGGATTTTGGAAAATTTCATGACTTCATTTGAAGGAGAAAAAATGACTTTAGACAAAAACAGACTGTGGCAGTCGATTTTTCGCATCAAAAAACCCCTCCAGACGAATTTTGAGCAATTTTCATTCCAAAAACGTATTTTTTGTCGGAAATTTTGAAGCAAGGGGTAGGTATGGAAATATTTAATGTAAACTGCATTGTGCTAACTTCTTTCCTGGTCGGAATTATGGACTCAAAATACACTGGATTATGTAAAATTTTCCGCTGAATCGATTGCCGAAGACTAGAACGTTCTATCTATCATATTAGTCGAGTTATGAGCACTTTTAGTTTTGAAAAGTGGATTTTGGAAAATTTCATGACTTCATTTGAAGGAGAAAAAATGACTTTAGACAAAAACAGACTGTGGCAGTCGATTTTTCGCATCAAAAAACCCCTCCAGACGAATTTTGAGCAATTTTCATTCCAAAAACGTATTTTTTGTCGAAAATTTTGAAGCAAGGGGTAGGTATGGAAATATTTAATGTAAACTGCATTGTGCTAACTTCTTTCCTGGTCGGAATTATGGACTCAAAATACACTGGATTATGTAAAATTTTCCGCTGAATCGATTGCCGAAGACTAGAACGTTCTATCTATCATATTAGTCGATCTATGAGCACTTTTAGTTTTGAAAAGTGGATTTTCGAAAAATTCATGACTTCATTTGAAGGAGAAAAAATGACTTTAGACAAAAACAGACTGTGGCAGTCGATTTTTCGCATCAAAAAACCCCTCCAGACGAATTTTGAGCAATTTTTATTCCAAAAACGTATTTTTTGTCGAAAATTTTGAAGCAAGGGGTAGGTATGGAAATATTTAATGTAAACTGCATTGTGCTAACTTCTTTCCTGGTCGGAATTATGGACTCAAAATACACTGGATTATGTAAAATTTTCCGCTGAATCGATTGCCGAAGACTAGAACGTTCTATCTATCATATTAGTCGATCTATGAGCACTTTTAGTTTTGAAAAGTGGATTTTGGAAAATTTCATGACTTCATTTGAAGGAGAAAAAATGACTTTAGACAAAAACAGACTGTGGCAGTCGATTTTTCGCATCAAAAAACCCCTCCAGACGAATTTTGAGCAATTTTCATTCCAAAAACGTATTTTTTGTCGGAAATTTTGAAGCAAGGGGTAGGTATGGAAATATTTAATGTAAACTGCATTGTGCTAACTTCTTTCCTGGTCGGAATTATGGACTCGAAATACACTGGATTATGTAAAATTTTCCGCTGAATCGATTGCCGAAGACTAGAACGTTCTATCTATCATATTAGTCGAGCTATGAGCACTTTTAGTTTTGAAAAGTGGATTTTGGAAAATTTCATGACTTCATTTGAAGGAGAAAAAATGACTTTAGACAAAAACAGACTGTGGCAGTCGATTTTTCGCATCAAAAAACCCCTCCAGACGAATTTTGAGCAATTTTCATTCCAAAAACGTATTTTTTGTCGAAAATTTTGAAGCAAGGGGTAGGTATGGAAATATTTAATGTAAACTGCATTGTGCTAACTTCTTTCCTGGTCAGAATTATGGACTCAAAATACACTGGATTATGTAAAATTTTCCGCTGAATCGATTGCCGAAGACTAGAACGTTCTATCTATCATATTAGTCGAGCTATGAGCACTTTTAGTTTTGAAAAGTGGATTTTGGAAAATTTCATGACTTCATTTGAAGGAGAAAAAATGACTTTAGACAAAAACAGACTGTGGCAGTCGATTTTTCGCATCAAAAAACCCCTCCAGACGAATTTTGAGCAATTTTTATTCCAAAAACGTATTTTTTGTCGAAAATTTTGAGGCAAGGGGTAGGTATGGAAATATTTAATGTAAACTGCATTGTGCTAACTTCTTTCCTGGTCGGAATTATGGACTCAAAATACACTGGATTATGTAAAATTTTCCGCTGAATCGATTGCCGAAGACTAGAACGTTCTATCTATCATATTAGTCGAGCTATGAGCACTTTTAGTTTTGAAAAGTGGATTTTGGAAAATTTCATGACTTCATTTGAAGGAGAAAAAATGACTTTAGACAAAAACAGACTGTGGCAGTCGATTTTTCGCATCAAAAAACCCCTCCAGACGAATTTTGAGCAATTTTTATTCCAAAAACGTATTTTTTGTCGAAAATTTTGAAGCAAGGGGTAGGTATGGAAATATTTAATGTAAACTGCATTGTGCTAACTTCTTTCCTGGTCGGAATTATGGACTCAAAATACACTGGATTATGTAAAATTTTCCGCTGAATCGATTGCCGAAGACTAGAACGTTCTATCTATCATATTAGTCGATCTATGAGCACTTTTAGTTTTGAAAAGTGGATTTTGGAAAATTTCATGACTTCATTTGAAGGAGAAAAAATGACTTTAGACAAAAACAGACTGTGGCAGTCGATTTTTCGCATCAAATAACCCCTCCAGACGAATTTTGAGCAATTTTCATTCCAAAAACGTATTTTTTGTCGAAAATTTTGAAGCAAGGGGTAGGTATGGAAATATTTAATGTAAACTGCATTGTGCTAACTTCTTTCCTGGTCGGAATTATGGACTCAAAATACACTGGATTATGTAAAATTTTCCGCTGAATCGATTGCCGAAGACTAGAACGTTCTATCTATCATATTAGTCGAGCTATGAGCACTTTTAGTTTTGAAAAGTGGATTTTCGAAAATTTCATGACTTCATTTGAAGGAGAAAAAATGACTTTAGACAAAAACAGACTGTGGCAGTCGATTTTTCGCATCAAAAAACCCCTCCAGACGAATTTTGAGCAATTTTTATTCCAAAAACGTATTTTTTGTCGAAAATTTTGAAGCAAGGGGTAGGTATGGAAATATTTAATGTAAACTGCATTGTGCTAACTTCTTTCCTGGTCGGAATTATGGACTCAAAATACACTGGATTATGTAAAATTTTCCGCTGAATCGATTGCCGAAGACTAGAACGTTCTATCTATCATATTAGTCGATCTATGAGCACTTTTAGTTTTGAAAAGTGGATTTTCGAAAAATTCATGACTTCATTTGAAGGAGAAAAAATGACTTTAGACAAAAACAGACTGTGGCAGTCGATTTTTCGCATCAAAAAACCCCTCCAGACGAATTTTGAGCAATTTTTATTCCAAAAACGTATTTTTTGTCGAAAATTTTGAAGCAAGGGGTAGGTATGGAAATATTTAATGTAAACTGCATTGTGCTAACTTCTTTCCTGGTCGGAATTATGGACTCAAAATACACTGGATTATGTAAAATTTTCCGCTGAATCGATTGCCGAAGACTAGAACGTTCTATCTATCATATTAGTCGAGTTATGAGCACTTTTAGTTTTGAAAAGTGGATTTTCGAAAATTTCATGACTTCATTTGAAGGAGAAAAAATGACTTTAGACAAAAACAGACTGTGACAGTCGATTTTTCGCATCAAAAAACCCCTCCAGACGAATTTTGAGCAATTTTTATTCCAAAAACGTATTTTTTGTCGAAAATTTTGAAGCAAGGGGTAGGTATGGAAATATTTAATGTAAACTGCATTGTGCTAACTTCTTTCCTGGTCGGAATTATGGACTCAAAATACACTGGATTATGTAAAATTTTCCGCTGAATCGATTGCCGAAGACTAGAACGTTCTATCTATCATATTAGTCGAGTTATGAGCACTTTTAGTTTTGAAAAGTGGATTTTCGAAAATTTCATGACTTCATTTGAAGGAGAAAAAATGACTTTAGACAAAAACAGACTGTGGCAGTCGATTTTTCGCATCAAAAAACCCCTCCAGACGAATTTTGAGCAATTTTTATTCCAAAAACGTATTTTTTGTCGAAAATTTTGAAGCAAGGGGTAGGTATGGAAATATTTAATGTAAACTGCATTGTGCTAACTTCTTTCCTGGTCGGAATTATGGACTCAAAATACACTGGAATACGTAAAATTTTCCGCTGAATCGATTGCCGAAGACTAGAACGTTCTATCTATCATATTAGTCGAGTTATGAGCACATTTAGTTTTGAAAACGGGATTTTCGAAAATTTCATGACTTCATTTGAAGGAGAAAAAATGACTTTAGACAAAAACAGACTGTGGCAGTCGATTTTTCGCATCAAAAAACCCCTCCAGACGAATTTTGAGCAATTTTTATTCCAAAAACGTATTTTTTGTCGAAAATTTTGAAGCAAGGGGTAGGTATGGAAATATTTAATGTAAACTGCATTGTGCTAACTTCTTTCCTGGTCGGAATTATGGACTCAAAATACACTGTAAAATTTTCCGCTGAATCGATTGCCGAAGACTAGAACGTTCTATCTATCATATTAGTCGATCTATGAGCACTTTTAGTTTTGGAAAGTGGATTTTGGAAAATTTCATGACTTCATTTGAAGGAGAAAAAATGACTTTAGACAAAAACAGACTGTGGCAGTCGATTTTTCGCATCAAAAAACCCCTCCAGACGAATTTTGAGCAATTTTCATTCCAAAAACGTATTTTTTGTCGAAAATTTTGAAGCAAGGGGTAGGTATGGAAATATTTAATGTAAACTGCATTGTGCTAACTTCTTTCCTGGTCGGAATTATGGACTCAAAATACACTGGATTATGTAAAATTTTCCGCTGAATCGATTGCCGAAGACTAGAACGTTCTATCTATCATATTAGTCGAGTTATGAGCACTTTTAGTTTTGAAAAGTGGATTTTCGAAAATTTCATGACTTCATTTGAAGGAGAAAAAATGACTTTAGACAAAAACAGACTGTGGCAGTCGATTTTTCGCATCAAAAAACCCCTCCAGACGAATTTTGAGCAATTTTTATTCCAAAAACGTATTTTTTGTCGAAAATTTTGAAGCAAGGGGTAGGTATGGAAATATTTAATGTAAACTGCATTGTGCTAACTTCTTTCCTGGTCGGAATTATGGACTCAAAATACACTGGATTATGTAAAATTTTCCGCTGAATCGATTGCCGAAGACTAGAACGTTCTATCTATCATATTAGTCGAGCTATGAGCACTTTTAGTTTTGAAAAGTGGATTTTCGAAAATTTCATGACTTCATTTGAAGGAGAAAAAATGACTTTAGACAAAAACAGACTGTGGCAGTCGATTTTTCGCATCAAAAAACCCCTCCAGACGAATTTTGAGCAATTTTTATTCCAAAAACGTATTTTTTGTCGAAAATTTTGAAGCAAGGGGTAGGTATGGAAATATTTAATGTAAACTGCATTGTGCTAACTTCTTTCCTGGTCGGAATTATGGACTCAAAATACACTGGATTATGTAAAATTTTCCGCTGAATCGATTGCCGAAGACTAGAACGTTCTATCTATCATATTAGTCGAGTTATGAGCACTTTTAGTTTTGAAAAGTGGATTTTCGAAAATTTCATGACTTCATTTGAAGGAGAAAAAATGACTTTAGACAAAAACAGACTGTGGCAGTCGATTTTTCGCATCAAAAAACCCCTCCAGACGAATTTTGAGCAATTTTTATTCCAAAAACGTATTTTTTGTCGAAAATTTTGAAGCAAGGGGTAGGTATGGAAATATTTAATGTAAACTGCATTGTGCTAACTTCTTTCCTGGTCGGAATTATGGACTCAAAATACACTGGATTATGTAAAATTTTCCGCTGAATCGATTGCCGAAGACTAGAACGTTCTATCTATCATATTAGTCGAGCTATGAGCACTTTTAGTTTTGAAAAGTGGATTTTCGAAAATTTCATGACTTCATTCGAAGGAGAAAAAATGACTTTAGACAAAAACAGACTGTGGCAGTCGATTTTTCGCATCAAAAAACCCCTCCAGACGAATTTTGAGCAATTTTCATTCCAAAAACGTATTTTTTTTCGAAAATTTTGAAGCAAGGGGTAGGTATGGAAATATTTAATGTAAACTGCATTGTGCTAACTTCTTTCCTGGTCGGAATTATGGACTCAAAATACACTGGATTATGTAAAATTTTCCGCTGAATCGATTGCCGAAGACTAGAACGTTCTATCTATCATATTAGTCGAGTTATGAGCACTTTTAGTTTTGAAAAGTGGATTTTGGAAAATTTCATGACTTCATTTGAAGGAGAAAAAATGACTTTAGACAAAAACAGACTGTGGCAGTCGATTTTTCGCATCAAAAAACCCCTCCAGACGAATTTTGAGCAATTTTCATTCCAAAAACGTATTTTTTGTCGAAAATTTTGAAGCAAGGGGTAGGTATGGAAATATTTAATGTAAACTGCATTGTGCTAACTTCTTTCCTGGTCGGAATTATGGACTCAAAATACACTGGATTATGTAAAATTTTCCGCTGAATCGATTGCCGAAGACTAGAACGTTCTATCTATCATATTAGTCGAGCTATGAGCACTTTTAGTTTTGAAAAGTGGATTTTGGAAAATTTCATGACTTCATTTGAAGGAGAAAAAATGACTTTAGACAAAAACAGACTGTGGCAGTCGATTTTTCGCATCAAAAAACCCCTCCAGACGAATTTTGAGCAATTTTTATTCCAAAAACGTATTTTTTGTCGAAAATTTTGAAGCAAGGGATAGGTATGGAAATATTTAATGTAAACTGCATTGTGCTAACTTCTTTCCTGGTCGGAATTATGGACTCAAAATACACTGGATTATGTAAAATTTTCCGCTGAATCGATTGCCGAAGACTAGAACGTTCTATCTATCATATTAGTCGAGTTATGAGCACTTTTAGTTTTGAAAAGTGGATTTTGGAAAATTTCATGACTTCATTTGAAGGAGAAAAAATGACTTTAGACAAAAACAGACTGTGGCAGTCGATTTTTCGCATCAAAAAACCCCTCCAGACGAATTTTGAGCAATTTTTATTCCAAAAACGTATTTTTTGTCGAAAATTTTGAAGCAAGGGGTAGGTATGGAAATATTTAATGTAAACTGCATTGTGCTAACTTCTTTCCTGGTCGGAATTATGGACTCAAAATACACTGGATTATGTAAAATTTTCCGCTGAATCGATTGCCGAAGACTAGAACTTTCTATCTATCATATTAGTCGAGCTATGAGCACTTTTAGTTTTGAAAAGTGGATTTTGGAAAATTTCATGACTTCATTTGAAGGAGAAAAAATGACTTTAGACAAAAACAGACTGTGGCAGTCGATTTTTCGCATCAAAAAACCCCTCCAGACGAATTTTGAGCAATTTTTATTCCAAAAACGTATTTTTTGTCGAAAATTTTGAAGCAAGGGGTAGGTATGGAAATATTTAATGTAAACTGCATTGTGCTAACTTCTTTCCTGGTCGGAATTATGGACTCAAAATACACTGGATTATGTAAAATTTTCCGCTGAATCGATTGCCGAAGACTAGAACGTTCTATCTATCATATTAGTCGATCTATGAGCACTTTTAGTTTTGAAAAGTGGATTTTGGAAAATTTCATGACTTCATTTGAAGGAGAAAAAATGACTTTAGACAAAAACAGACTGTGGCAGTCGATTTTTCGCATCAAAAAACCCCTCCAGACGAATTTTGAGCAATTTTCATTCCAAAAACGTATTTTTTGTCGAAAATTTTGAAGCAAGGGGTAGGTATGGAAATATTTAATGTAAACTGCATTGTGCTAACTTCTTTCCTGGTCGGAATTATGGACTCAAAATACACTGGATTATGTAAAATTTTCCGCTGAATCGATTGCCGAAGACTAGAACGTTCTATCTATCATATTAGTCGAGCTATGAGCACTTTTAGTTTTGAAAAGTGGATTTTCGAAAATTTCATGACTTCATTTGAAGGAGAAAAAATGACTTTAGACAAAAACAGACTGTGGCAGTCGATTTTTCGCATCAAAAAACCCCTCCAGACGAATTTTGAGCAATTTTTATTCCAAAAACGTATTTTTTGTCGAAAATTTTGAAGCAAGGGGTAGGTATGGAAATATTTAATGTAAACTGCATTGTGCTAACTTCTTTCCTGGTCGGAATTATGGACTCAAAATACACTGGATTATGTAAAATTTTCCGCTGAATCGATTGCCGAAGACTAGAACGTTCTATCTATCATATTAGTCGATCTATGAGCACTTTTAGTTTTGAAAAGTGGATTTTCGAAAAATTCATGACTTCATTTGAAGGAGAAAAAATGACTTTAGACAAAAACAGACTGTGGCAGTCGATTTTTCGCATCAAAAAACCCCTCCAGACGAATTTTGAGCAATTTTTATTCCAAAAACGTATTTTTTGTCGAAAATTTTGAAGCAAGGGGTAGGTATGGAAATATTTAATGTAAACTGCATTGTGCTAACTTCTTTCCTGGTCGGAATTATGGACTCAAAATACACTGGATTATGTAAAATTTTCCGCTGAATCGATTGCCGAAGACTAGAACGTTCTATCTATCATATTAGTCGAGCTATGAGCACTTTTAGTTTTGAAAAGTGGATTTTGGAAAATTTCATGACTTCATTTGAAGGAGAAAAAATGACTTTAGACAAAAACAGACTGTGGCAGTCGATTTTTCGCATCAAAAAACCCCTCCAGACGAATTTTGAGCAATTTTCATTCCAAAAACGTATTTTTTGTCGAAAATTTTGAAGCAAGGGGTAGGTATGGAAATATTTAATGTAAACTGCATTGTGCTAACTTCTTTCCTGGTCGGAATTATGGACTCAAAATACACTGGATTATGTAAAATTTTCCGCTGAATCGATTGCCGAAGACTAGAACGTTCTATCTATCATATTAGTCGAGTTATGAGCACTTTTAGTTTTGAAAAGTGGATTTTCGAAAATTTCATGACTTCATTTGAAGGAGAAAAAATGACTTTAGACAAAAACAGACTGTGGCAGTCGATTTTTCGCATCAAAAAACCCCTCCAGACGAATTTTGAGCAATTTTTATTCCAAAAACGTATTTTTTGTCGAAAATTTTGAAGCAAGGGGTAGGTATGGAAATATTTAATGTAAACTGCATTGTGCTAACTTCTTTCCTGGTCGGAATTATGGACTCAAAATACACTGGAATACGTAAAATTTTCCGCTGAATCGATTGCCGAAGACTAGAACGTTCTATCTATCATATTAGTCGAGTTATGAGCACATTTAGTTTTGAAAACGGGATTTTCGAAAATTTCATGACTTCATTTGAAGGAGAAAAAATGACTTTAGACAAAAACAGACTGTGGCAGTCGATTTTTCGCATCAAAAAACCCCTCCAGACGAATTTTGAGCAATTTTTATTCCAAAAACGTATTTTTTGTCGAAAATTTTGAAGCAAGGGGTAGGTATGGAAATATTTAATGTAAACTGCATTGTGCTAACTTCTTTCCTGGTCGGAATTATGGACTCAAAATACACTGTAAAATTTTCCGCTGAATCGATTGCCGAAGACTAGAACGTTCTATCTATCATATTAGTCGATCTATGAGCACTTTTAGTTTTGGAAAGTGGATTTTGGAAAATTTCATGACTTCATTTGAAGGAGAAAAAATGACTTTAGACAAAAACAGACTGTGGCAGTCGATTTTTCGCATCAAAAAACCCCTCCAGACGAATTTTGAGCAATTTTCATTCCAAAAACGTATTTTTTGTCGAAAATTTTGAAGCAAGGGGTAGGTATGGAAATATTTAATGTAAACTGCATTGTGCTAACTTCTTTCCTGGTCGGAATTATGGACTCAAAATACACTGGATTATGTAAAATTTTCCGCTGAATCGATTGCCGAAGACTAGAACGTTCTATCTATCATATTAGTCGAGTTATGAGCACTTTTAGTTTTGAAAAGTGGATTTTCGAAAATTTCATGACTTCATTTGAAGGAGAAAAAATGACTTTAGACAAAAACAGACTGTGGCAGTCGATTTTTCGCATCAAAAAACCCCTCCAGACGAATTTTGAGCAATTTTTATTCCAAAAACGTATTTTTTGTCGAAAATTTTGAAGCAAGGGGTAGGTATGGAAATATTTAATGTAAACTGCATTGTGCTAACTTCTTTCCTGGTCGGAATTATGGACTCAAAATACACTGGATTATGTAAAATTTTCCGCTGAATCGATTGCCGAAGACTAGAACGTTCTATCTATCATATTAGTCGAGCTATGAGCACTTTTAGTTTTGAAAAGTGGATTTTCGAAAATTTCATGACTTCATTTGAAGGAGAAAAAATGACTTTAGACAAAAACAGACTGTGGCAGTCGATTTTTCGCATCAAAAAACCCCTCCAGACGAATTTTGAGCAATTTTTATTCCAAAAACGTATTTTTTGTCGAAAATTTTGAAGCAAGGGGTAGGTATGGAAATATTTAATGTAAACTGCATTGTGCTAACTTCTTTCCTGGTCGGAATTATGGACTCAAAATACACTGGATTATGTAAAATTTTCCGCTGAATCGATTGCCGAAGACTAGAACGTTCTATCTATCATATTAGTCGATCTATGAGCACTTTTAGTTTTGAAAAGTGGATTTTCGAAAAATTCATGACTTCATTTGAAGGAGAAAAAATGACTTTAGACAAAAACAGACTGTGGCAGTCGATTTTTCGCATCAAAAAACCCCTCCAGACGAATTTTGAGCAATTTTTATTCCAAAAACGTATTTTTTGTCGAAAATTTTGAAGCAAGGGGTAGGTATGGAAATATTTAATGTAAACTGCATTGTGCTAACTTCTTTCCTGGTCGGAATTATGGACTCAAAATACACTGGATTATGTAAAATTTTCCGCTGAATCGATTGCCGAAGACTAGAACGTTCTATCTATCATATTAGTCGAGCTATGAGCACTTTTAGTTTTGAAAAGTGGATTTTGGAAAATTTCATGACTTCATTTGAAGGAGAAAAAATGACTTTAGACAAAAACAGACTGTGGCAGTCGATTTTTCGCATCAAAAAACCCCTCCAGACGAATTTTGAGCAATTTTCATTCCAAAAACGTATTTTTTGTCGAAAATTTTGAAGCAAGGGGTAGGTATGGAAATATTTAATGTAAACTGCATTGTGCTAACTTCTTTCCTGGTCGGAATTATGGACTCAAAATACACTGGATTATGTAAAATTTTCCGCTGAATCGATTGCCGAAGACTAGAACGTTCTATCTATCATATTAGTCGAGTTATGAGCACTTTTAGTTTTGAAAAGTGGATTTTCGAAAATTTCATGACTTCATTTGAAGGAGAAAAAATGACTTTAGACAAAAACAGACTGTGGCAGTCGATTTTTCGCATCAAAAAACCCCTCCAGACGAATTTTGAGCAATTTTTATTCCAAAAACGTATTTTTTGTCGAAAATTTTGAAGCAAGGGGTAGGTATGGAAATATTTAATGTAAACTGCATTGTGCTAACTTCTTTCCTGGTCGGAATTATGGACTCAAAATACACTGGAATACGTAAAATTTTCCGCTGAATCGATTGCCGAAGACTAGAACGTTCTATCTATCATATTAGTCGAGTTATGAGCACATTTAGTTTTGAAAACGGGATTTTCGAAAATTTCATGACTTCATTTGAAGGAGAAAAAATGACTTTAGACAAAAACAGACTGTGGCAGTCGATTTTTCGCATCAAAAAACCCCTCCAGACGAATTTTGAGCAATTTTTATTCCAAAAACGTATTTTTTGTCGAAAATTTTGAAGCAAGGGGTAGGTATGGAAATATTTAATGTAAACTGCATTGTGCTAACTTCTTTCCTGGTCGGAATTATGGACTCAAAATACACTGTAAAATTTTCCGCTGAATCGATTGCCGAAGACTAGAACGTTCTATCTATCATATTAGTCGATCTATGAGCACTTTTAGTTTTGGAAAGTGGATTTTGGAAAATTTCATGACTTCATTTGAAGGAGAAAAAATGACTTTAGACAAAAACAGACTGTGGCAGTCGATTTTTCGCATCAAAAAACCCCTCCAGACGAATTTTGAGCAATTTTCATTCCAAAAACGTATTTTTTGTCGAAAATTTTGAAGCAAGGGGTAGGTATGGAAATATTTAATGTAAACTGCATTGTGCTAACTTCTTTCCTGGTCGGAATTATGGACTCAAAATACACTGGATTATGTAAAATTTTCCGCTGAATCGATTGCCGAAGACTAGAACGTTCTATCTATCATATTAGTCGAGTTATGAGCACTTTTAGTTTTGAAAAGTGGATTTTCGAAAATTTCATGACTTCATTTGAAGGAGAAAAAATGACTTTAGACAAAAACAGACTGTGGCAGTCGATTTTTCGCATCAAAAAACCCCTCCAGACGAATTTTGAGCAATTTTTATTCCAAAAACGTATTTTTTGTCGAAAATTTTGAAGCAAGGGGTAGGTATGGAAATATTTAATGTAAACTGCATTGTGCTAACTTCTTTCCTGGTCGGAATTATGGACTCAAAATACACTGGATTATGTAAAATTTTCCGCTGAATCGATTGCCGAAGACTAGAACGTTCTATCTATCATATTAGTCGAGCTATGAGCACTTTTAGTTTTGAAAAGTGGATTTTCGAAAATTTCATGACTTCATTTGAAGGAGAAAAAATGACTTTAGACAAAAACAGACTGTGGCAGTCGATTTTTCGCATCAAAAAACCCCTCCAGACGAATTTTGAGCAATTTTTATTCCAAAAACGTATTTTTTGTCGAAAATTTTGAAGCAAGGGGTAGGTATGGAAATATTTAATGTAAACTGCATTGTGCTAACTTCTTTCCTGGTCGGAATTATGGACTCAAAATACACTGGATTATGTAAAATTTTCCGCTGAATCGATTGCCGAAGACTAGAACGTTCTATCTATCATATTAGTCGAGTTATGAGCACTTTTAGTTTTGAAAAGTGGATTTTCGAAAATTTCATGACTTCATTTGAAGGAGAAAAAATGACTTTAGACAAAAACAGACTGTGGCAGTCGATTTTTCGCATCAAAAAACCCCTCCAGACGAATTTTGAGCAATTTTTATTCCAAAAACGTATTTTTTGTCGAAAATTTTGAAGCAAGGGGTAGGTATGGAAATATTTAATGTAAACTGCATTGTGCTAACTTCTTTCCTGGTCGGAATTATGGACTCAAAATACACTGGATTATGTAAAATTTTCCGCTGAATCGATTGCCGAAGACTAGAACGTTCTATCTATCATATTAGTCGAGCTATGAGCACTTTTAGTTTTGAAAAGTGGATTTTCGAAAATTTCATGACTTCATTCGAAGGAGAAAAAATGACTTTAGACAAAAACAGACTGTGGCAGTCGATTTTTCGCATCAAAAAACCCCTCCAGACGAATTTTGAGCAATTTTCATTCCAAAAACGTATTTTTTTTCGAAAATTTTGAAGCAAGGGGTAGGTATGGAAATATTTAATGTAAACTGCATTGTGCTAACTTCTTTCCTGGTCGGAATTATGGACTCAAAATACACTGGATTATGTAAAATTTTCCGCTGAATCGATTGCCGAAGACTAGAACGTTCTATCTATCATATTAGTCGAGTTATGAGCACTTTTAGTTTTGAAAAGTGGATTTTGGAAAATTTCATGACTTCATTTGAAGGAGAAAAAATGACTTTAGACAAAAACAGACTGTGGCAGTCGATTTTTCGCATCAAAAAACCCCTCCAGACGAATTTTGAGCAATTTTCATTCCAAAAACGTATTTTTTGTCGAAAATTTTGAAGCAAGGGGTAGGTATGGAAATATTTAATGTAAACTGCATTGTGCTAACTTCTTTCCTGGTCGGAATTATGGACTCAAAATACACTGGATTATGTAAAATTTTCCGCTGAATCGATTGCCGAAGACTAGAACGTTCTATCTATCATATTAGTCGAGCTATGAGCACTTTTAGTTTTGAAAAGTGGATTTTGGAAAATTTCATGACTTCATTTGAAGGAGAAAAAATGACTTTAGACAAAAACAGACTGTGGCAGTCGATTTTTCGCATCAAAAAACCCCTCCAGACGAATTTTGAGCAATTTTTATTCCAAAAACGTATTTTTTGTCGAAAATTTTGAAGCAAGGGATAGGTATGGAAATATTTAATGTAAACTGCATTGTGCTAACTTCTTTCCTGGTCGGAATTATGGACTCAAAATACACTGGATTATGTAAAATTTTCCGCTGAATCGATTGCCGAAGACTAGAACGTTCTATCTATCATATTAGTCGAGCTATGAGCACTTTTAGTTTTGAAAAGTGGATTTTGGAAAATTTCATGACTTCATTTGAAGGAGAAAAAATGACTTTAGACAAAAACAGACTGTGGCAGTCGATTTTTCGCATCAAAAAACCCCTCCAGACGAATTTTGAGCAATTTTCATTCCAAAAACGTATTTTTTGTCGAAAATTTTGAAGCAAGGGGTAGGTATGGAAATATTTAATGTAAACTGCATTGTGCTAACTTCTTTCCTGGTCGGAATTATGGACTCAAAATACACTGGATTATGTAAAATTTTCCGCTGAATCGATTGCCGAAGACTAGAACGTTCTATCTATCATATTAGTCGAGTTATGAGCACTTTTAGTTTTGAAAAGTGGATTTTCGAAAATTTCATGACTTCATTTGAAAGAGAAAAAATGACTTTAGACAAAAACAGACTGTGGCAGTCGATTTTTCGCATCAAAAAACCCCTCCAGACGAATTTTGAGCAATTTTTATTCCAAAAACGTATTTTTTGTCGAAAATTTTGAAGCAAGGGGTAGGTATGGAAATATTTAATGTAAACTGCATTGTGCTAACTTCTTTCCTGGTCGGAATTATGGACTCAAAATACACTGGATTATGTAAAATTTTCCGCTGAATCGATTGCCGAAGACTAGAACGTTCTATCTATCATATTAGTCGATCTATGAGCACTTTTAGTTTTGAAAAGTGGATTTTCGAAAAATTCATGACTTCATTTGAAGGAGAAAAAATGACTTTAGACAAAAACAGACTGTGGCAGTCGATTTTTCGCATCAAAAAACCCCTCCAGACGAATTTTGAGCAATTTTTATTCCAAAAACGTATTTTTTGTCGAAAATTTTGAAGCAAGGGGTAGGTATGGAAATATTTAATGTAAACTGCATTGTGCTAACTTCTTTCCTGGTCGGAATTATGGACTCAAAATACACTGTAAAATTTTCCGCTGAATCGATTGCCGAAGACTAGAACGTTCTATCTATCATATTAGTCGATCTATGAGCACTTTTAGTTTTGGAAAGTGGATTTTGGAAAATTTCATGACTTCATTTGAAGGAGAAAAAATGACTTTAGACAAAAACAGACTGTGGCAGTCGATTTTTCGCATCAAAAAACCCCTCCAGACGAATTTTGAGCAATTTTCATTCCAAAAACGTATTTTTTGTCGAAAATTTTGAAGCAAGGGGTAGGTATGGAAATATTTAATGTAAACTGCATTGTGCTAACTTCTTTCCTGGTCGGAATTATGGACTCAAAATACACTGGATTATGTAAAATTTTCCGCTGAATCGATTGCCGAAGACTAGAACGTTCTATCTATCATATTAGTCGAGTTATGAGCACTTTTAGTTTTGAAAAGTGGATTTTCGAAAATTTCATGACTTCATTTGAAGGAGAAAAAATGACTTTAGACAAAAACAGACTGTGGCAGTCGATTTTTCGCATCAAAAAACCCCTCCAGACGAATTTTGAGCAATTTTTATTCCAAAAACGTATTTTTTGTCGAAAATTTTGAAGCAAGGGGTAGGTATGGAAATATTTAATGTAAACTGCATTGTGCTAACTTCTTTCCTGGTCGGAATTATGGACTCAAAATACACTGGATTATGTAAAATTTTCCGCTGAATCGATTGCCGAAGACTAGAACGTTCTATCTATCATATTAGTCGAGCTATGAGCACTTTTAGTTTTGAAAAGTGGATTTTCGAAAATTTCATGACTTCATTTGAAGGAGAAAAAATGACTTTAGACAAAAACAGACTGTGGCAGTCGATTTTTCGCATCAAAAAACCCCTCCAGACGAATTTTGAGCAATTTTTATTCCAAAAACGTATTTTTTGTCGAAAATTTTGAAGCAAGGGGTAGGTATGGAAATATTTAATGTAAACTGCATTGTGCTAACTTCTTTCCTGGTCGGAATTATGGACTCAAAATACACTGGATTATGTAAAATTTTCCGCTGAATCGATTGCCGAAGACTAGAACGTTCTATCTATCATATTAGTCGAGTTATGAGCACTTTTAGTTTTGAAAAGTGGATTTTCGAAAATTTCATGACTTCATTTGAAGGAGAAAAAATGACTTTAGACAAAAACAGACTGTGGCAGTCGATTTTTCGCATCAAAAAACCCCTCCAGACGAATTTTGAGCAATTTTTATTCCAAAAACGTATTTTTTGTCGAAAATTTTGAAGCAAGGGGTAGGTATGGAAATATTTAATGTAAACTGCATTGTGCTAACTTCTTTCCTGGTCGGAATTATGGACTCAAAATACACTGGATTATGTAAAATTTTCCGCTGAATCGATTGCCGAAGACTAGAACGTTCTATCTATCATATTAGTCGAGCTATGAGCACTTTTAGTTTTGAAAAGTGGATTTTCGAAAATTTCATGACTTCATTCGAAGGAGAAAAAATGACTTTAGACAAAAACAGACTGTGGCAGTCGATTTTTCGCATCAAAAAACCCCTCCAGACGAATTTTGAGCAATTTTCATTCCAAAAACGTATTTTTTTTCGAAAATTTTGAAGCAAGGGGTAGGTATGGAAATATTTAATGTAAACTGCATTGTGCTAACTTCTTTCCTGGTCGGAATTATGGACTCAAAATACACTGGATTATGTAAAATTTTCCGCTGAATCGATTGCCGAAGACTAGAACGTTCTATCTATCATATTAGTCGAGTTATGAGCACTTTTAGTTTTGAAAAGTGGATTTTGGAAAATTTCATGACTTCATTTGAAGGAGAAAAAATGACTTTAGACAAAAACAGACTGTGGCAGTCGATTTTTCGCATCAAAAAACCCCTCCAGACGAATTTTGAGCAATTTTCATTCCAAAAACGTATTTTTTGTCGAAAATTTTGAAGCAAGGGGTAGGTATGGAAATATTTAATGTAAACTGCATTGTGCTAACTTCTTTCCTGGTCGGAATTATGGACTCAAAATACACTGGATTATGTAAAATTTTCCGCTGAATCGATTGCCGAAGACTAGAACGTTCTATCTATCATATTAGTCGAGCTATGAGCACTTTTAGTTTTGAAAAGTGGATTTTGGAAAATTTCATGACTTCATTTGAAGGAGAAAAAATGACTTTAGACAAAAACAGACTGTGGCAGTCGATTTTTCGCATCAAAAAACCCCTCCAGACGAATTTTGAGCAATTTTTATTCCAAAAACGTATTTTTTGTCGAAAATTTTGAAGCAAGGGATAGGTATGGAAATATTTAATGTAAACTGCATTGTGCTAACTTCTTTCCTGGTCGGAATTATGGACTCAAAATACACTGGATTATGTAAAATTTTCCGCTGAATCGATTGCCGAAGACTAGAACGTTCTATCTATCATATTAGTCGAGCAATGAGCACTTTTAGTTTTGAAAAGTGGATTTTGGAAAATTTCATGACTTCATTTGAAGGAGAAAAAATGACTTTAGACAAAAACAGACTGTGGCAGTCGATTTTTCGCATCAAAAAACCCCTCCAGACGAATTTTGAGCAATTTTCATTCCAAAAACGTATTTTTTGTCGAAAATTTTGAAGCAAGGGGTAGGTATGGAAATATTTAATGTAAACTGCATTGTGCTAACTTCTTTCCTGGTCGGAATTATGGACTCAAAATACACTGGATTATGTAAAATTTTCCGCTGAATCGATTGCCGAAGACTAGAACGTTCTATCTATCATATTAGTCGAGTTATGAGCACTTTTAGTTTTGAAAAGTGGATTTTCGAAAATTTCATGACTTCATTTGAAAGAGAAAAAATGACTTTAGACAAAAACAGACTGTGGCAGTCGATTTTTCGCATCAAAAAACCCCTCCAGACGAATTTTGAGCAATTTTTATTCCAAAAACGTATTTTTTGTCGAAAATTTTGAAGCAAGGGGTAGGTATGGAAATATTTAATGTAAACTGCATTGTGCTAACTTCTTTCCTGGTCGGAATTATGGACTCAAAATACACTGGATTATGTAAAATTTTCCGCTGAATCGATTGCCGAAAACTAGAACGTTCTATCTATCATATTAGTCGAGTTATGAGCACTTTTAGTTTTGAAAAGTGGATTTTCGAAAATTTCATGACTTCATTTGAAGGAGAAAAAATGACTTTAGACAAAAACAGACTGTGACAGTCGATTTTTCGCATCAAAAAACCCCTCCAGACGAATTTTGAGCAATTTTTATTCCAAAAACGTATTTTTTGTCGAAAATTTTGAAGCAAGGGGTAGGTATGGAAATATTTAATGTAAACTGCATTGTGCTAACTTCTTTCCTGGTCGGAATTATGGACTCAAAATACACTGGATTATGTAAAATTTTCCGCTGAATCGATTGCCGAAGACTAGAACGTTCTATCTATCATATTAGTCGAGTTATGAGCACTTTTAGTTTTGAAAAGTGGATTTTCGAAAATTTCATGACTTCATTTGAAGGAGAAAAAATGACTTTAGACAAAAACAGACTGTGGCAGTCGATTTTTCGCATCAAAAAACCCCTCCAGACGAATTTTGAGCAATTTTCATTCCAAAAACGTATTTTTTGTCGAAAATTTTGAAGCAAGGGGTAGGTATGGAAATATTTAATGTAAACTGCATTGTGCTAACTTCTTTCCTGGTCGGAATTATGGACTCAAAATACACTGGATTATGTAAAATTTTCCGCTGAATCGATTGCCGAAGACTAGAACGTTCTATCTATCATATTAGTCGAGTTATGAGCACTTTTAGTTTTGAAAAGTGGATTTTCGAAAATTTCATGACTTCATTTGAAGGAGAAAAAATGACTTTAGACAAAAACAGACTGTGGCAGTCGATTTTTCGCATCAAAAAACCCCTCCAGACGAATTTTGAGCAATTTTTATTCCAAAAACGTATTTTTTGTCGAAAATTTTGAAGCAAGGGGTAGGTATGGAAATATTTAATGTAAACTGCATTGTGCTAACTTCTTTCCTGGTCGGAATTATGGACTCAAAATACACTGGATTATGTAAAATTTTCCGCTGAATCGATTGCCGAAGACTAGAACGTTCTATCTATCATATTAGTCGAGCTATGAGCACTTTTAGTTTTGAAAAGTGGATTTTCGAAAATTTCATGACTTCATTCGAAGGAGAAAAAATGACTTTAGACAAAAACAGACTGTGGTAGTCGATTTTTCGCATCAAAAAACCCCTCCAGACGAATTTTGAGCAATTTTTATTCCAAAAACGTATTTTTTGTCGAAAATTTTGAAGCAAGGGGTAGGTATGGAAATATTTAATGTAAACTGCATTGTGCTAACTTCTTTCCTGGTCGGAATTATGGACTCAAAATACACTGGATTATGTAAAATTTTCCGCTGAATCGATTGCCGAAGACTAGAACGTTCTATCTATCATATTAGTCGAGTTATGAGCACTTTTAGTTTTGAAAAGTGGATTTTCGAAAATTTCATGACTTCATTTGAAGGAGAAAAAATGACTTTAGACAAAAACAGACTGTGACAGTCGATTTTTCGCATCAAAAAACCCCTCCAGACGAATTTTGAGCAATTTTTATTCCAAAAACGTATTTTTTGTCGAAAATTTTGAAGCAAGGGGTAGGTATGGAAATATTTAATGTAAACTGCATTGTGCTAACTTCTTTCCTGGTCGGAATTATGGACTCAAAATACACTGGATTATGTAAAATTTTCCGCTGAATCGATTGCCGAAGACTAGAACGTTCTATCTATCATATTAGTCGAGTTATGAGCACTTTTAGTTTTGAAAAGTGGATTTTCGAAAATTTCATGACTTCATTTGAAGGAGAAAAAATGACTTTAGACAAAAACAGACTGTGGCAGTCGATTTTTCGCATCAAAAAACCCCTCCAGACGAATTTTGAGCAATTTTTATTCCAAAAACGTATTTTTTGTCGAAAATTTTGAAGCAAGGGGTAGGTATGGAAATATTTAATGTAAACTGCATTGTGCTAACTTCTTTCCTGGTCGGAATTATGGACTCAAAATACACTGGAATACGTAAAATTTTCCGCTGAATCGATTGCCGAAGACTAGAACGTTCTATCTATCATATTAGTCGAGTTATGAGCACATTTAGTTTTGAAAACGGGATTTTCGAAAATTTCATGACTTCATTTGAAGGAGAAAAAATGACTTTAGACAAAAACAGACTGTGGCAGTCGATTTTTCGCATCAAAAAACCCCTCCAGACGAATTTTGAGCAATTTTTATTCCAAAAACGTATTTTTTGTCGAAAATTTTGAAGCAAGGGGTAGGTATGGAAATATTTAATGTAAACTGCATTGTGCTAACTTCTTTCCTGGTCGGAATTATGGACTCAAAATACACTGGATTATGTAAAATTTTCCGCTGAATCGATTGCCGAAGACTAGAACGTTCTATCTATCATATTAGTCGATCTATGAGCACTTTTAGTTTTGGAAAGTGGATTTTGGAAAATTTCATGACTTCATTTGAAGGAGAAAAAATGACTTTAGACAAAAACAGACTGTGGCAGTCGATTTTTCGCATCAAAAAACCCCTCCAGACGAATTTTGAGCAATTTTCATTCCAAAAACGTATTTTTTGTCGAAAATTTTGAAGCAAGGGGTAGGTATGGAAATATTTAATGTAAACTGCATTGTGCTAACTTCTTTCCTGGTCGGAATTATGGACTCAAAATACACTGGATTATGTAAAATTTTCCGCTGAATCGATTGCCGAAGACTAGAACGTTCTATCTATCATATTAGTCGAGTTATGAGCACTTTTAGTTTTGAAAAGTGGATTTTCGAAAATTTCATGACTTCATTTGAAGGAGAAAAAATGACTTTAGACAAAAACAGACTGTGGCAGTCGATTTTTCGCATCAAAAAACCCCTCCAGACGAATTTTGAGCAATTTTTATTCCAAAAACGTATTTTTTGTCGAAAATTTTGAAGCAAGGGGTAGGTATGGAAATATTTAATGTAAACTGCATTGTGCTAACTTCTTTCCTGGTCGGAATTATGGACTCAAAATACACTGGATTATGTAAAATTTTCCGCTGAATCGATTGCCGAAGACTAGAACGTTCTATCTATCATATTAGTCGAGCTATGAGCACTTTTAGTTTTGAAAAGTGGATTTTCGAAAATTTCATGACTTCATTTGAAGGAGAAAAAATGACTTTAGACAAAAACAGACTGTGGCAGTCGATTTTTCGCATCAAAAAACCCCTCCAGACGAATTTTGAGCAATTTTTATTCCAAAAACGTATTTTTTGTCGAAAATTTTGAAGCAAGGGGTAGGTATGGAAATATTTAATGTAAACTGCATTGTGCTAACTTCTTTCCTGGTCGGAATTATGGACTCAAAATACACTGGATTATGTAAAATTTTCCGCTGAATCGATTGCCGAAGACTAGAACGTTCTATCTATCATATTAGTCGAGTTATGAGCACTTTTAGTTTTGAAAAGTGGATTTTCGAAAATTTCATGACTTCATTTGAAGGAGAAAAAATGACTTTAGACAAAAACAGACTGTGGCAGTCGATTTTTCGCATCAAAAAACCCCTCCAGACGAATTTTGAGCAATTTTTATTCCAAAAACGTATTTTTTGTCGAAAATTTTGAAGCAAGGGGTAGGTATGGAAATATTTAATGTAAACTGCATTGTGCTAACTTCTTTCCTGGTCGGAGTTATGGACTCAAAATACACTGGATTATGTAAAATTTTCCGCTGAATCGATTGCCGAAGACTAGAACGTTCTATCTATCATATTAGTCGAGCTATGAGCACTTTTAGTTTTGAAAAGTGGATTTTCGAAAATTTCATGACTTCATTCGAAGGAGAAAAAATGACTTTAGACAAAAACAGACTGTGGCAGTCGATTTTTCGCATCAAAAAACCCCTCCAGACGAATTTTGAGCAATTTTCATTCCAAAAACGTATTTTTTGTCGAAAATTTTGAAGCAAGGGGTAGGTATGGAAATATTTAATGTAAACTGCATTGTGCTAACTTCTTTCCTGGTCGGAATTATGGACTCAAAATACACTGGATTATGTAAAATTTTCCGCTGAATCGATTGCCGAAGACAAGAACGTTCTATCTATCATATTAGTCGAGTTATGAGCACTTTTAGTTTTGAAAAGTGAATTTTGGAAAATTTCATGACTTCATTTGAAGGAGAAAAAATGACTTTAGACAAAAACAGACTGTGGCAGTCGATTTTTCGCATCAAAAAACCCCTCCAGACGAATTTTGAGCAATTTTTATTCCAAAAACGTATTTTTTGTCGAAAATTTTGAAGCAAGGGGTAGGTATGGAAATATTTAATGTAAACTGCATTGTGCTAACTTCTTTCCTGGTCGGAATTATGGACTCAAAATACACTGGATTATGTAAAATTTTCCGCTGAATCGATTGCCGAAGACTAGAACGTTCTATCTATCATATTAGTCGATCTATGAGCACTTTTAGTTTTGAAAAGTGGATTTTGGAAAATTTCATGACTTCATTTGAAGGAGAAAAAATGACTTTAGACAAAAACAGACTGTGGCAGTCGATTTTTCGCATCAAAAAACCCCTCCAGACGAATTTTGAGCAATTTTCATTCCAAAAACGTATTTTTTGTCGAAAATTTTGAAGCAAGGGGTAGGTATGGAAATATTTAATGTAAACTGCATTGTGCTAACTTCTTTCCTGGTCGGAATTATGGACTCAAAATACACTGGATTATGTAAAATTTTCCGCTGAATCGATTGCCGAAGACTAGAACGTTCTATCTATCATATTAGTCGAGCTATGAGCACTTTTAGTTTTGAAAAGTGGATTTTCGAAAATTTCATGACTTCATTTGAAGGAGAAAAAATGACTTTAGACAAAAACAGACTGTGGCAGTCGATTTTTCGCATCAAAAAACCCCTCCAGACGAATTTTGAGCAATTTTTATTCCAAAAACGTATTTTTTGTCGAAAATTTTGAAGCAAGGGGTAGGTATGGAAATATTTAATGTAAACTGCATTGTGCTAACTTCTTTCCTGGTCGGAATTATGGACTCAAAATACACTGGATTATGTAAAATTTTCCGCTGAATCGATTGCCGAAGACTAGAACGTTCTATCTATCATATTAGTCGAGTTATGAGCACTTTTAGTTTTGAAAAGTGGATTTTGGAAAATTTCATGACTTCATTTGAAGGAGAAAAAATGACTTTAGACAAAAACAGACTGTGGCAGTCGATTTTTCGCATCAAAAAACCCCTCCAGACGAATTTTGAGCAATTTTCATTCCAAAAACGTATTTTTTGTCGAAAATTTTGAAGCAAGGGGTAGGTATGGAAATATTTAATGTAAACTGCATTGTGCTAACTTCTTTCCTGGTCGGAATTATGGACTCAAAATACACTGGATTATGTAAAATTTTCCGCTGAATCGATTGCCGAAGACTAGAACGTTCTATCTATCATATTAGTCGAGTTATGAGCACTTTTAGTTTTGAAAAGTGGATTTTCGAAAATTTCATGACTTCATTTGAAGGAGAAAAAATGACTTTAGACAAAAACAGACTGTGGCAGTCGATTTTTCGCATCAAAAAACCCCTCCAGACGAATTTTGAGCAATTTTCATTCCAAAAACGTATTTTTTGTCGAAAATTTTGAAGCAAGGGGTAGGTATGGAAATATTTAATGTAAACTGCATTGTGCTAACTTCTTTCCTGGTCGGAATTATGGACTCAAAATACACTGGATTATGTAAAATTTTCCGCTGAATCGATTGCCGAAGACTAGAACGTTCTATCTATCATATTAGTCGAGTTATGAGCACTTTTAGTTTTGAAAAGTGGATTTTCGAAAATTTCATGACTTCATTTGAAGGAGAAAAAATGACTTTAGACAAAAACAGACTGTGGCAGTCGATTTTTCGCATCAAAAAACCCCTCCAGACGAATTTTGAGCAATTTTCATTCCAAAAACGTATTTTTTGTCGAAAATTTTGAAGCAAGGGGTAGGTATGGAAATATTTAATGTAAACTGCATTGTGCTAACTTCTTTCCTGGTCGGAATTATGGACTCAAAATACACTGGATTATGTAAAATTTTCCGCTGAATCGATTGCCGAAGACTAGAACGTTCTATCTATCATATTAGTCGATCTATGAGCACTTTTAGTTTTGAAAAGTGGATTTTGGAAAATTTCATGACTTCATTTGAAGGAGAAAAAATGACTTTAGACAAAAACAGACTGTGGCAGTCGATTTTTCGCATCAAAAAACCCCTCCAGACGAATTTTGAGCAATTTTCATTCCAAAAACGTATTTTTTGTCGAAAATTTTGAAGCAAGGGGTAGGTATGGAAATATTTAATGTAAACTGCATTGTGCTAACTTCTTTCCTGGTCGGAATTATGGACTCAAAATACACTGGATTATGTAAAATTTTCCGCTGAATCGATTGCCGAAGACTAGAACGTTCTATCTATCATATTAGTCGAGTTATGAGCACTTTTAGTTTTGAAAAGTGGATTTTCGAAAATTTCATGACTTCATTTGAAGGAGAAAAAATGACTTTAGACAAAAACAGACTGTGGCAGTCGATTTTTCGCATCAAAAAACCCCTCCAGACGAATTTTGAGCAATTTTTATTCCAAAAACGTATTTTTTGTCGAAAATTTTGAAGCAAGGGGTAGGTATGGAAATATTTAATGTAAACTGCATTGTGCTAACTTCTTTCCTGGTCGGAATTATGGACTCAAAATACACTGGATTATGTAAAATTTTCCGCTGAATCGATTGCCGAAGACTAGAACGTTCTATCTATCATATTAGTCGAGTTATGAGCACTTTTAGTTTTGAAAAGTGGATTTTGGAAAATTTCATGACTTCATTTGAAGGAGAAAAAATGACTTTAGACAAAAACAGACTGTGGCAGTCGATTTTTCGCATCAAAAAAGTCCTCCAGACGAATTTTGAGCAATTTTTATTCCAAAAACGTATTTTTTGTCGAAAATTTTGAAGCAAGGGGTAGGTATGGAAATATTTAATGTAAACTGCATTGTGCTAACTTCTTTCCTGGTCGGAATTATGGATACGAAATACACTGGATTATGTAAAATTTTCCGCTGAATCGATTGCCGAAGACTAGAACGTTCTATCTATCATATTAGTCGAGTTATGAGCACTTTTAGTTTTGAAAAGTGGATTTTCGAAAATTTCATGACTTC